>LNAC01000222.1:1145991-1239763 GCA_002007465.1 Ailurus styani
TCCCTCCTGGTTGCACTGGCTCTCTTCTAAGGGCTCAAAACTCCCCTTGTTCAGCATGGTCAAGAAGTTCCCATAGACTGTGTCACTGCTATTACTGTATGTTTTATAACAGACACGTAGTGAAGGTGGTGGTTTAACACATGGGCTCCGGAGCCCAGCCGCCGAGGTTTCAAGCCTGGCTCTACCGCTTACAGCTGTGTGACCTTGAGCAACTCCCGTAACTGCTCTGTTCCTCGGTTTCTTATCTATAAAATCAGAAGGATAATAGTATGTAGAAGGCAATAGCTATAGACTGCGTAGTGCAGGGAGGTCCTCATAGACTATAGGGACAGTCCCCCCCCCCTTATTTTAAAAGCCTCTCGTTGACAAGTTGAGGGCAGGACTGGTGGCAGCCCTGCCCCCAGGTTCCCCGTCTCCAATCCCAGACCAAGTTCTCCACACTGCTCGGCACTGCTCTCAGAGGGGAGAGCTGTCATTCCGAGCACAGACCCTCCCTGCACCCAGGGTCTGGATTCGTGCCGCCATAGGTCTCCCTGTTTTGGATGTACCCTGCTCTCATCCCTTTACCTTCTCTTTGCCAGAGTCGTTTCTCTCACATAGGATTTTCTCTCCCCCGACTCCAGTGTTCAAGGATCTGCAGAGCTTCTCTCCTGTATGTGATGTGGCTTTGGACGTGCCTTTGATTTTCAGGGAGATGTAAAGAACCAGTTCTATCGCTTCTCATTTTTTATGTCACTTCTTATTTCCTCCAGTGCTTAATAATTTTCAGGACAAGAGCACAGACCTCCTCTCTGTTTCCTCTGGGTCTGGTGGGAGTGGGGCGTGTGGATGGATGATAACTTTGTCAGGTAAGACAGGAAGTATGTCGTTGGAACCGTGTAAGTCATCCATGACATGTGGTGGGACATTTATCATCAGGCTCCAGCAGGATGGCCGAGATGAAAGCGGACAAGAGGCAGCCTAGGCTAGCAAGGAGGGGCTGAACTGGAAGGCAGAGTACAGAATTGTTCATAGAAGATGTAATGGGTCGAGCTGTTCCGAACAAAAGGATTATTAGTAAGAAATTCCTAGACCATCCGTATATTCTGGCAGCCCGTGCAACTAAGAAAGACATTATCTATCTTTTAGGGGGCATCCCAAGACCCACTAACAGTAGGTTCCTCTGACTCCCATAAGCAGAATAAGGTTCCTAGAATATGTGCCTTATTCTAGAACCAGGACTGCCAGATTCTCCAAGCCTGTCTGTAACCCTCCTCCTGCAGAAGATATTCTTTGATAAACTCCTGGAGATGTTAGCCACCGTCTCAGGCAGTGCAGTTCAAACTCTCTGAGATTCTGATGAGGTGCCTCACGGGTGGGGGGGGGACGGGCGGGGGACTGGGAGCTTGGTGGGCGGGGTTTGGGGACCCCTCCTCTACTTACACTGGGGCAGCTCTGCTTTCAAAGAAAGCATCCCAATTTGGAAGGAAGGAGACCCCGATCCGGGGCACTCACTGAGAAAATGAAGCATCACAGAGGAAGTGACTGGTCCCAGGTCAGTCATTTGGTTAGCTGGTGGCAAGGGCCTGGGGTAGATCACAAATTTTGGGCTTCCAGTGCTGACCCTTTGCATCTTACTGTGCTGGGCCACCAACTGTCTCGTGTACATATGTATCTCAAATAATGATGCCACGGAACGCTCAAACAAGGCTTTTGAGAAAGCATTAAAAAGGAAAGTGCCCAGGGACGCCTGGGTGGCTTAGTTGGTTAAGCGACTCTTTTTGGCTCAGGTCACGATCCTGGAGTCCCAGGATCAAGTCCCACATCGGGCTCCCAGCTCCATGGGAAGTCTGCTTCTCCCTCTGACCTTCTCCCCTCTCGTGCTCTCCCTCTCTCTCTCTCTCAAATAAATAAAAAAAACTTAAAAAAAAAAGAAAGGAAAGTGCCCAAATCTCCATGAAGCATACCAAAATTATCTCTTGTCAACAGCCCCATGGGACACGGCTATCTTCACACCCGGCTGCAGAGGGGACTGTTCTCTCTCCTCCACTACAATCAGCTAGTCAGTAACTTTGTTTTCTGGGTCTTTCTTCAACATAGACCCCTCCTCTTCTCTAGCGCCCCTTTCTTCTATCAAAACGGGGAAATCGGCTGCCAGTAATTTTCACCTGTCGTTCAATTTCCTGCCTACCTTTCCATTGCAGTTCAGTGTCTTTGGTGTGCTCTATTCCTTAGTGGCATTTGCTTTTAAAATGTTATCTTTAATGATTTCATAAGGACTTTTTTGTCCTGTATTAAAGGAATTTCAGGCATCTGGGATGAAGAAGGGGGAAGACCCTTTTTCTTAGTGACTGGGAAGATTTTGTGATCATATTAGGTATTTGTTCAAGGTACGCTTAAGGTGGCCTGAGGGCAAATTATATTCTGCTCTTTCAAAGGAAGAAATCCCTCCCTGGCAGTCTCATTCTCTGAGTAAAACTTAAAGCATCCTGGGCTGATTTTTGAACCACAGGCTATCTCAAAAGGCGTCGCATGCATTTTGCCAGAATTCTGTCTGGTAGGGAGAGATACATAGGTAGTTTCAGTGCCCTCTCTCCCTGCCCCCACTCCACCAAAAATCTTAACTTTCCCCTGCTTCTGCCAACTCCCCTGTGGTCTCAAGTGTTCCAGGAAATGAGGAGTCATTCTTTATTTCTTGCTCCGTCAGGGGAGGGCACCATGTGACTCCCTGTGGAAGGGGCAGCAGAGTGGGGAGGGTGAGTGGCTCAGTCAGAGCTGCAAAGATCCAAGCTCAGGACTTCTGGGGGGCGGGGAGTGGAGCTGGTTCTGTCCCTGGCCCCTCAGCATCGCCAGCCTGGAAATCCGCTCAACTTGGCAGGACTCCACGGTACCCCTCACCCCCCGCCCTCCCCACACATCGGCCTTCGAGAGCTCTCCCCTCCCGAGCTCTCCCCTCCCTCCACCCCAGGCCTCCTGCTTGCATTCCTTCTATCTTCTGGCATTTTTTTCATGTCGTTTTACTTTGTATTTAATAATAGCTCCGCATTTTCTGCTTTATCCGAAATCAAGAATCATGCCTGTATCATGTGTTCACTTTGGGAATAAAATTTATGGCAAAGCTTGCCATTGAACTAATTGCCTTTCATTAGCTTCATACTTCTTAATGATTACAAATTGTTTGCCTGTGCAAGAAGCAGTTCCATTCTGTTCTCCCAATTTACTAGCCTTCAATTGCAACCAGAAACTAGAAGTCTTGGGTTGCTTATATTGGGGAATGAGGTTCCTGGCTTTTTGCATCAGGGTCTGGCCATAGTGAGGGCTGGGGAGACGGCCGGTAATCCTAGATCTTTAGACTTCAAAGCCCGGATGATGGTCCATGGTCCAAATAAAAAGCGAAGTTAGCTTTTCTAAGCCATTGGCTGTTCTATGTCCCAGTTCTCAAATCCATAAAGAGGATGAGATATGTATATTTAATAATAAGCTATTTTAAAATCAGTTTGAAAAACCTATACTTCATATAATGAATTGGGGTTTCAAAAGCGAGGCGGAAAGAGCATACCCACCAAAAGGGAGCAGCAGAATCAATCCCAATGGAAAATTTGTGCCTCTCTGTGGTTGGAGTCCTTTGGTCAAGAAATGATGACATTACACATTTCTGAAAAGGGTGTGTGTTTTGGACTTACTGAGGTCCAGGTCTCAGCATGATATTCGGGCAAGGCCAGCATTTAACTGCTCTGTAGAATAAAGAGAAGGAAGTGGTTGCGACCAGCATGCTTTCCCACCACAGCAGCGCCTCCCTGGTCTGACGTTGCCCATGAGTCTTTTCAGCTCCTGGCCTTGGAATGGAGCTCTCTCAGCAAGCCTGTGCCCCTTTGTGCCCTGGGAGATAAGTCGTCCTTTAACTCTCTCTGGGAAGGGGTGGTAGCTGGAGGCGCAGGGAAATGGGGGTGGTCTGACCTGCACGAAGGCCTGGTGTATGCGCTGGCAGCAGCCCTTGGAGCCCATGGCCCAGCGCTGGGGAGATGTGGAAGTTTCTCTCAGCAGAGGGAAGGGCGGGGAGGGGCAGAGGGACAGGGAGCAGCAGGCTCCCCGCAGAGCAGGGAGCCAGACACGGGACTCTGTCCCAGGACCCTGAGATCACGACCCGAGCCCAAAGCAGATGCTTAACCCACTGAGCCACCCAGGGGCCTCAACAAGCAATTACTGAGTACCAACTGAATCGGCACGGAAGCTAAGCTGGATGACAAAGAGGCATACACTACATTGACACTGGCTTAAGAGAGTTGATTTCTGTCTTCCCTGTTACAGATCATTTCTGACTCAAATTCCTTCCCTAGTGTTAATCTGTTTCCCCCTTGGGTAGTGCTATTCAAAGTATGGCCCAGGCATGGGGCGCCATCAGCATCACCTGAAAGCTTGTTAGTTCAAACGGTGGGCCCCACTTTAGAGCTACTGAACCTGCACCCCCTTTGGTAAGGCCCAGGAATCTGTATTTTACCAAGCTCTCCAGGTCATGGGATTTTTTTTTTCAAAAAAATTTATTTGGTAAAATAGAACAAAAATTTACTATCTTAACCATTTTAAAGTGTATGGCTCAGTAGAATTAAGTCCATTCAGAATGCTGTGCCGCCATCCCCAACATCCACCTCCAAAACTCTTTTCATCTTGCAAAACTGAAACTCTGTGCCCATTAAACATGAACTCCCCATTTCCCCCAGCCCCTGGCGAATGTTGTTCTATTGTCTCTGCGTTTGACTACTCTGAGTTCTCATGTAAGTGGAATCATATAGTATTTGTCTTTTTGTGACTAGCTTATTTCACTTGGATATCTTCAATATCCGTGTTGTAGCCTGTCAGAATTTCCTTCCTTATTAAGGCTGAATAATGCTACACTGTATGTACATGCCACATTTTGTTTATCCACTCATCTGTCAAAGGACATTTGGGTGCTTTCCATGTTTTAGCTATTTTGAATAAGGCTGCTAAGAACCTATGTGTACAAATACCTTTTCAGGACCCTACTTGCAATTCTTTTGGCCACATGCTCAGAAGTAGAATTGCAGAATCATATTGTGATGCTATTTTTAATTTTTTAAAAGCCACCATACTGTTTTGTTTTCTCTAGAATGGGGTTCCCAAACCATTCTTTTTTTTTTTTTTAAGATTTTATTTATTTATTTCACAGAGGGAGAGAGATCACAAGGAGGCAGAGAGAGCAGGCAGAGAGAGGGGGAAGCAGGCTCCCCACTGAGCAGGGAGCCCGATGCGGGCCTCGATCCCAGGACCCTGAGATCATGACCTGAGCCGAAAGCAGAGGCTTTAACCCACTGAGCCACCCAGGCGCCCCCCCCAAACCATTCTTGATGATGGGTACTTGGCAAAGGTCTTTCAGGTAGTCTTGGTGGATCCTAGGAAACATTCAAAGTCAGGCTTCCCCACCGCCAAAGGAGAAGAAAAAAGTGGGGTAAGGAAACTGTTTATTCTAGGAACTGAATGGTAATTTTAACTTTCTTCTGTGGCCAAGCACTCCACTAGACATGTAGATATATTATCCTATTTCATTCTCACAAAACTCTGCAAGGTAGGAATCACAGCTGAGCCCATTGGCTTCCCTTTTGTGGTCCAGGGCTAGGTTTCTAACTGGTCACAGACCTGCCCATAAAGATAATCTACTGATACTTCAAGTCCAACATATTCAAAATGAAACTCATTATGTTTCCCTACACTAGCCCCTTTCTTTCTTCCTTAGACTCTAAAGTAGTACCTGTTTCATTGATTTCTTATCACTAGCAAATCCCAGAACTGGTGCATTTATGAACCACTTCTTCGCTTCAGTTAAGGTTATTCTAGTTATTTCTGCTTAAAACCTACCTTAGTCTCTTTTGGTCTTCCCACTTTCTCAGACCCCTTCTGCCAGACTCGTCCACCTCCCTGTCCTCCCATCCATCTGCTGCAATCCTTAGAGGCCGGCTCTAATTCTACATCTCCCATGAAAGCTTTAGTGACCCAGCTAATGGACACCAACAGTATTTTATTATTCCCACTTCATAACACTATGCACGTTCCTCCTTGAACCATAGCTAATGACAAACTTGAGCTAAGCTCCTTAATAGAACCAAGAGCTTGCCATCATATTAGTACTGACCCCAGATTCCATCCTAAGATCTTTGCCTATAACATGTTCAATCCTCTTACCTATGCTAGCATCTGTAAGAGTTCATCAGCAAATGGGAGACCAGAGCAGAGATCCACAGAGATTAAGAAATGTTGATTTCATCCAAAGTATGCTCTTCACAGGACATATTTGCCTGCTTATTCCCATGATCACCTGAAACTCTAGCCCAGTTTGGCTACTCGAAAGTTGCCTCTAAATGATGGAACAGATTTTGACAGAGGGAGCCCCTCTTGAATTTTAAGAGTTTAGATGATAATCAGAGGAAAGAGGAATATATTAGGAGAACCATTGGCTAAGCCGAAGCCATATTGCACTACTGTTTTGCCTCAAACAAAACAATATGGTTGATGTGTATATTTTGACTAGAGGGTCAAGGTAACCTCCATTCTAAATCCACCTTTTTAATTTATTAGCAGTTTGACATTTGGCAAGCCATTAAGCTTCCGTGGGGCTCAATTTCCTCCCCCTAGGAACATGTGGATAAGGTTAGACCTGTTCTTCCTGCCTTAGAGAGTTGTGAGCAGAGAGTGAGATAAGGTATGTGAAAGAATTTAGTAAACTAATATCAGGTACCTTTCATTGCTGATACCCCAAACTTGACTTATAATAACCATCATTTACTTAGCTTGTGATTTTGTGGGTTGGCCAGACTGGGTGGTCTGTGCCAGCTTTGTTGATCATTGCTGGGCTCACTCCTGTGTCCATGGTGAACTGGCAAGACGTCTAATAGATGGGAGATCTAGGTCGGCCTCAAATTACATGTTTGGTGGTTGACAAGCTGTAGGTTTGGGTAGCAGGGGTGGCAGGGGTGACTGTGCTGTGCATATCTCATCGTCCCGGAGGTCAGCTTGGGTTTCTCCACGTGGCAGCTCCCGGGTTCCAAGAGAAGACAAGCTCCGTAGTGCGCAGGCTTCTCAAGTCTCCGCTAGCGTCACTTCCCTGACATCTCGTTGGCTGAGCCCAGAATCAGGTGGGAGGTCATTCAAAGTTTCCTGGTAGAGGAGCATGGATGGGTGCATACAGGAGAAAAGATTTTATGGCCGTTTTTGCAATCTACCAGACTGTTGCCAATTGGGATGGCAGCAGCAGATGTTCTAGCTCTGTGCCCGAAGTCATGGCTGGGAGCTACAGTGTCTGTGCCCAGTGGCAGGGGCATTGGAGTCCTTGCTGGAGCCATCCCACTCTGTGCTTTGGGTGTTATTCTCGGCAGAGTGGCCTTCCAAGCTTAATTCTCTGGCCTTCCCAAGAAGTCTGCAAGGCATTTGATATCCTTTAACAAATTCCTGTTTTGTTTAGGCTAGCGAGAGTGGTTTCTACTGTTTCTGACTGAGGATCTTGACACTGATGGTTTTCCAGGCTGGAGCGCTGTGGCTTTAAATACCCCATACTGAAGAAGGCACAATGTTTGTTTTACTTTTTGGCAAGTAAAACGTTCAGCTCACCTATTCCTATGCGTGTATTCATATAATCCAGCTAGGCTTTAGCACACAAGGTCTGGACTCCCCAAATATCAAAGCAAATGGTTTGAGAAAAGAAGGAAAGTGAACTCCATTTGTCTCACGGAGAAAAGCAAACCCTGAAATTTTGTGTGACAAATCTAAGCTCTCTAGCTCCACTCAGTGTTCTGTTGGACTTACTGGTGGCACCATATTCGTTTGTAAGAGAATGAAAATGGGATTTGCTTCCTGTAGCTTCATTGGATAATCTTTGGGCAATTTTAAACGGATCTCTCAATTTAAAAAAATCTTTCAAACTAAAAGCAGAATGGTGTAGCGACCAAGGGTTTGGGCAGTGGAGTTAGAGAGCCCTGGATTTGAATCCTGCAGCAGCTGTATACTAGCTTTGTGACTTTGGGCCAGTTACTCAGCTTCTCTGGGGCTCCTCTGTCAGATGAGAATGTATCCTCCCAGTATTGCTGTGAGGATTTAACAAGACCTAAGACCAGGCTTACTTTGCACCAGAGAATCATCTTTGGGAGTAATTCATGACACCTGTCTGATAAAATTTAAAATCCAGATTTTAAATACAGTACTTCTGGTAGTTTTGCATGACTTTGACCATCATACAAATAATCGTCATTTTCGTTTCATTCCCATGCTTGTCATGACATCATTTCCAGCAGTAGTGAATTTAGAAGTGTAGAAGTCTTGGAGCTCCTGGTTGGCTTAGTGGGTTGAGCGTCTGACTCTTGATTTCAGCTCAGGTTGTGATCTCAGGGTCCCGGCATCGAGCCCCCAATTGAGCGCCACACTCAGTGGGGAGTCTGCTTGAGATTCTCTCCCTCTCCCTCTGCTCCTCTCCTCACTTTCACACACACACACACACACACACACACACACACACTCTCTCTCTCAAATAAATAAAGCTTAAAAAAGTATAGAATCTTTCTCTTAATCTCTTTTTTATATTGTGCTAAAAACACATGACATTAAATTTACCAGTGTATCCATTTTTAAGAGTACAGTTTAGTTACGTATATTCACAGTGTTGTGCAGTAGGATCCCTGGAACTTTTTCAGTTTGCAAAACTGAAACTCTATAACCATTAAATACTAGTTCCCTCTCCCCCTAGCCTTTCCAATTTCTGCTTGTATGATTTTGGCTACTTTAGATACTTCATATGAATGGAATCATACGGTATTTGCCCTTTTCTGACTGGCTTATTTCACTTAGCAAAATGTCCTCAAGGTTCATCCATGTTGTACTATATGACAGGAGTTCCTTCTTTTTCAAGTCTACATAATATTCCATTATCTGTATATATCACATTTTCTTTATTCATTCATTTGTCAATGGACATTTGGGTTGCTTCCATCTTTTGGCTGTTGCAATTGACAGGTGTCTAAGTGTCTCTTCAAGATCCTGGTTTGAATTCTTTTGGATAAATACCTAGAAGTGGGATTTCTGGATCGTTTGGTAATGCTATTTTTAATTTTTTTCAGGACTTCTGTACTGTGTTCCATAATGGCAGCACCATTTTACATCCCCACAGTGCCAAAGAATTCTCTGCATCCTTGTCAACACTCATTTTCTGTTCTTTTGATAGTGGCCATTCTAATGGATGTGAGGTGATATCTCAATGTAGTTTTGACTTGCAGTTTTCTTTTTCTTTTTCTTTTTAAGAGAGGAGGAGAGAGGGGTTGGAGGGGCACAGAGAGACAGAGGATGACAAACGGGCTCCGGGCCCTGGTGCAGAGCCCAATATGAGCCTCAATCTCACGACCATGAGTCATGGCCTGAGCCAAAATCAAGAGTCAGATGCTTAACTGACTGAGCCACCCAGGTGCCCCTTGATTTGCGTTTCTCTTATAAGTGATGTTGAGCATCTTTTCACGTGTGTTGGCCATTTGTATATTCTCTTTGGAGAATTGTCTTTTCAAGTCCCTTGCCCATTTTTAAATTGGGTTATTTGTTTTTTGTTGAGGCTGAGTTGTAGAAATTCCTTACATATTTTGGATATAATCTCTTATATATATGATTTGCAAATATTGTCTCCCATTCTATAGGTTGTCTTTTCACTCTGCTGAGTGTTTCCTTTGATGCACAGAAGTTTTTACATTTCATATAGTTGTCTGCCTATTTTTACTTTCATTGCCTGTGCTTTTGGTGTCATACCAAAGAAATCATTGCCAAATCCAATGTCCTGAATCTTTCCCCCTACATATTCTCTAGGAGTTTCATATTTTTAGGTCTTATGGATAGGTTTTTAAACCATTTTCAGTTGACTTTTATGTGTGGTATAAGGTAAGATCCAACTTAATTCTTTTGCACCCGGTTTTCCCAGTACCATTTGAAGAGACTGTCCTTTCCCCATTTTAGTTTCCCCAGTGTAGTTTTGGCATGTTTATCAAAAATCATTTGACCATATCATGCAAAGCTCTATTCCAGGGATCTCTATTCTGTTCCATTGGTCTATATACCTGTTTTTATGGCAGTCCTACAAAGTCTTGTTGCTTCGTAGTATATTTTGAAATCAGGCAGTGTGAGGCCTCAAGATTGCTTTGGGTATTATAGGTCTCTTGAGATTCATTTCTAGGATATTTAATTCCATCCCTACAAAGAATGCCATTGGGATTTTGATAGGAATTGCACTGAATCTGTAGATAACTTCAGAAAGTATGGACATTTTAACAATGTTAAGTCTTCCAATGCATGAGCATAGAATATCTTTCCATATATTTTTATCTTCTTTAATTTCTTTCAGCAATGTTTTGTAGCCTTCAGTGTATAAGATTTTCATCTTGATTAAGTTTATTCCTAAGTATTTTATTCTTTTTGAATTTATGGTAAATGGATTTGTTGTCTTAATTTTATTTCCAGATTGGTCACTGTTAGTGTATAGAAACATAGTTGATTTTTGTGTGATTTTTCTATCCTGTAACTTTGTTAAAATAATTTCTTAATTTTAACAGTTTTTTTGTGGAATCTCTAGGGTTTTCTCATATAAAATTATGTCATCTGTGAAACAGATATAATTTTACTTTTTTCTTTCCAATTTGGGTGGCTTTTATTTCTTTTTTGGCATCAGAGTAATTTTGGCCTCATAGAATGAGTTTGAAAAAGTTCCCTCATCTTCAATTCTTTGGAAAAGTTTTAGAAGGATTGGTATTAATTCTTCTTTACATATTTGGGAGAATTTTCCAGTGAAGCCTCTGGTCCTGGACTTTTCTTTGTTGGGAGGCTTTTGATTACTGCTTTAATCTCTTTACTAGTTATAAGACTATTCTGATTTTTTTATTTCTCATGAGTCAGTGTTGGTAGGTTTTATGTTTCCAGGAATGTATCCATTTCTTCTAGGTTATCCAACTTGTTAGCATATAATTGTTCATGGTAGTCTATTACAATCCTTTTTACTCCTGTGACATCAGTTGTAATGTCCCTTCTTTCATTTCTAATTTTAATTATTTGAGTTTCATCTCTTTTTTCCTGAGTCTTCTAGCTAAGGATTTGCCGACTTTGTTGATATTTTCAAAAAACCAATTCTTTCGGGCTCCTGGGTGGCTCAGTGGGTTAAAGCCTCTGCCTACGGCTCAGGTCATTATCTCAGGGTCCTGGGATGGAGGCCTGCATTGGGCTCTCTGCCTGCCTCTCTGCCTACTTGTGATCTCTCTCTGTGTCAAATAAATAAAATCTTAAAAAAAAAACCCACACAATTCTTGGTCTTGTTAATTTTTCTATTACTTCTATCCTCTATTCCATTTATCTGTGCTCTAATCTTTATTATTTCTTTCTTTCTTCCAACTTTTGGCTTAGTTTGCTCTTCCTTTTGTAGTTCCTTGAGATGCAAAATTAGGTTGTTGATTTGAGATCTTAATGTAAGCATTTGTAACTCTAAACTTTCTTCTTAGTACTGCTTTTACTGTATCCCATATCTTTTGGTATGTCGTATTTTCATTTTAGATCCAGATTTCTTCTAAATCCCCTTGCAATTTCTTCTTTGATTTATTGATTGTTTCAAGTGAATTGTATATTTTCATATTTTAGGTGATTTTCCTGTTTTCTTCCTATTGAATCCTAGTTTCACTTCATGTAGTCAAAGAAGATACTTTGTATGATTTCAATCTTCTTAACTTTGTTAAGACTTATTCTGTGGCTTAGCATGTGATCTATCTTACTGAATGTTTTATGTGCACTTGAGAAGACTATGTATTCTGCTGTTTTGGGGTGCAGTGTTTTGTATATGTCTCTTAGGTCTAATTGGTTCCATTGTGTTGTTCAAGTCCTCTGTTTCCTTGTTGATCTTCTGTCTAGTTCTTCTATCCTAACTGAAGGGGAGGTATTAAAGTTTGCTACTATTATTGTATTGCTGTCCATTTCCACCTTCAGTTCTCTCAATGATCCATATATTTGGGAAGCTTAATTTCTCTTTAAAGATGATAGGATTTAGGGCGCCTGGGTGGCTCAGTGGGTTAAAGCCTCTGCTTTCGGCTCAGGTCATGATCTCAGGGTCCTGGGATCGAGGCCTGCATCCGGCTCCCTGCTCGGCGGGGAGCCTGCTTCCCCCTCTCTCTCTGCCTGCCTCTCTGCCTCCTTGTGATCTCTCTCCCTCTGTGAAATAAACAAATAAAATCTTTAAAAATAAAAAAAATAAAGATGATAGGATTTATGATTCTCATAAGGATCATATTTCACAACAGTGAAAAGTAAAATGTTGCCTTGGGGAGACTGTGAAGCTCTTTGGGTCCAGAAGGGCTTGGGCCACTGGACCACTCTTCTGCTGAGAAGACCTTCCCCATACCTTCCATCCCTCTCAGCATGGCCCAGTGTAGCTTCTGTCTACTTTTCTAATCCCATCCCATGATGCTTCACTGCTCATTACTGTGGCCAAGCTACCTTGACTTTAGCTGCTATCTACTTAAATACCCCTTTCTGCTTTAGCACACAGGCATATGTGCATACCCACACTCTGACATACACACTATATCATTCAAGGTTTAGTATGTATGAAATCTTTCCAGAGAAGACTTCCATAGCCATTCTTGATGTTTGCTGGCTTTCAGTCATATAAAATGTCTACAAATTTTAAAATACTTTATGTTTTGAAAGTATATTTGTCAGGTTATATAAAACATACAAAACCTTTTATGTAAGTTTGTTAGTTTGATTGGTATTTTAAAATATTTAGACAAGTAGCATGTGGGCCACCACTGTGCTCTTGTACTGAAGCTCACACCCATTCAAGATGGGCCTGTTATATAAACAGAATTATTTCTTATAGCAGAACACTGAAAGCATCTAATTTTTTTTTCCCTGTTGGGACATTTAAGTTCTATCCAAATATTGGGACAATTATTTACCCATATATTAAGATTGTTTGAAGCCCATGAACCATGGAAAAATATTTATGATTTAAAAAAAACACAATGGAATGTAAGTTAGGAATATATCTATGTGAAAAATGCATATAAGAAGAAATAAATGATGTGGGCGCCTGGGTAGCTCAGTGGGTTAAAGCCGCTGCCTTCGGCTCAGGTCATGATCCCAGGGTCCTGGGATCGAGGCCCGCATCGGGCTCTCTGCTCAGCAGGGAGCCTGCTTCCTCCTCTCTCCTCTCTCTCTGCCTGCCTCTCTGCCTACTTGTAATCTCTCTCTCTGTGTCAAATGAATAAATAAAATCTTTAAAAAAAAAGAAATGAATAAATAAAGTCTTTAAAAAAAAAGAAGAAATAAATGAAATAGTTCTCAGGATGGTAGGATTAAGGAATCTTTTCTACTTATTTTCAAAATATTTATACTGCTACACTTAACTCTATAATTTGACTAAAAAGCAAGAACATGAGTCATTAACCTGTTTCCACACCATGATGGCAGCTGCCCATGGAGAAATGCTCTGAGCTGTCAGGCCACTTGGCTTTGCTTGGCTCTCTGTCCACCAGGGTTTCCACATCTGTGTGGACTGACGGGAAGACAGCCACAGAGCACGGTACAGATTAAGATCAAATATCTGCTAGATGAGAAATATTTTAAAGAACTTATAAAAATGAATGGTCCAGGATTCAAGGGGGATACATTTTTGAAATTTTGGAGAGTAAATCTGCATGACCTTCTCTGGCATTCAACTTCAGGAGTTGGATGACTTGAGATTCATTCATTTCTCCTGCCAGCAAAGAGAAGGGACAAGGGGACAAGTGAGGTCCGGCATAGGTAAGTCAGGGACTCTACAGGAGCCTAAGAATCCCGAGGGATGAGCAGATACTAGTCAGGCAAGGAGCGGGGTGATAGAGCGATGATGAGGGCAAAGGCAGATCCTTAAAAAGGTGTTGGTGTCCCTGAAAGTCTGTGCTGAATTCTGTGTGGCAGAGCTTTTGAAAAGTCACTCAACACATTTTTGGAGACGATTAGAGAAGAGTAAAAGTAGAAGGAGGGAGCTCAATGTTTGAAATGTTGAAAGAGAGCAAAGCTGAGGATGTGACTCAGGGCCTGAGCGGGGAGGACAGAGAAGAGATGGATTAGAAAGGAATGCAGAGAGAAAATCAACAGGACTCTGTAACTGATCAGAAGGAAAGTCAGGGTGACAGCCAGGATGCCGGCTGAGCATCTGAGTGCATTGGCAGGACCACGGTTGCCAGACACCAGCAAGACTCCAGAAACCAGCTAGGACTTGCTATTAGTTCATATTTTAGATTGAAAATCTAAATTTATATTTATTTATGTCTCTTTCCCAGGTTACAATCCCATGGGGATCCATGAGGTCTCTATTTACATTTCACGTTTACATCGGCTGAGCTCTACAGTTACATAATCAGGAAAAGAGATCCCACAATGGATTCCAGGCCTCTTTGGCCATGACCGCTTATAAATAGTCAAGGAAAAGTCTGGATTTGCAGGCAAATCCAGAGGAATTTATGAACAAATACTGACCCCCAGTGTCTGGGTGTAGAAATAAAGATTAAATAAGGATTAAAAAATAAAGATTATAAAATACCAAGACTCCTGGGAGAGTACCTGGAATTCTGCTACAAATCACATTCCCTACAATCCAGTTCAGAATCCTAGTGTGCTTCAGAAATTAAAATGCTGACTAGCTAACCTATGGCCAGTGACTACCTGGAGAACTCTACTGGATATTCTATAGAAGAAGTGTCAGAATGGATTAAGGGCCTCAACCCAAGTGGCTAATGGGCACATAGCTATATGATGGACTTTACCCTCTTTGTTCCAAGGTCCAGTTTCAACCACTCTAAAGAATCTTCTCACTAACAAGGTAGATTTTACGTAATAATTTCACTAATAACCCTTTGATCCCTCACTGAGGTCAACATTATGTCAGATGAGGTTTCCTCCCAAGTGGATGCCAGGCAGCATGGTTGGGGGACATTCCCTTCGCAGTAGCTGTGTGGCTAGAGTGAGTCCATGAAAAATCCCTGAGTAAACTCTGTGCTGCAGTTGCCTTACTGAGAAAGTGAGAAAGTGACCAGCTAACATCTTGGCCAACAGTTGCTAAAGTTACTATCGGGGGGCATCTATCTTCTGCAGACTGGAAACTAGGCGCTGGCTCTTTGGAGGTGTGTTTGTGTCACATGCTGGGCTATGAAAAAACTTGGCTTTTCAGAGAATTAAGTGAACAGGTTGAGTAATAAAACTGTCTTGAGGGGTAGAGCTTCCTTCATGAAAATAGGATCTTTTTCGCAAACTTTGTTTTGTGAAACAAAGCCTTCACGTGGCCAATCACAACATAAATAAACGGCACATCTTAAGTACCAACACAATCCATTTGCCCGTTTGTTTGGGACAGTGAGAACCAGTCATTGCTGGCCTCTGACCCTCCACAGTCTTAGTAGAAGGAGGCACGGAGGAACAGTGGAAACCAAGGGTGCTTCAGAGTCACACGGATTCAGGCAGGGGCTATGCCACGGAGATGAGTGACACGAGGAACGCTGGCAAGCTCGCTGCTGCACCAAGCTGAAGTTCAAGGAAACATGGGCCCGGACATTACATATGGTTTTGGAGCCAAATGGTGACAGTGAGAAGGAATGCCACCCTTAGGCAGTAAAGGAGATTAATATAGAAGGTTTTGCCTCAGGAGGAAGAAATTCCATTTACTATTTGTTCACCTACAAGGGAATGGCAATCATAACCCTGTTCCTGATTTGCTCTATCAACAGAAAAGCTAATTGCTGGTGTAATGCCTAACTGCAGCCTGAGACATAATGAGGGTACTTGTTTCTTGACAATACAGACTTGAGAAGTTCCTCTCTTACCTAACAAGGCCTGAGATTTCAGGAAGAGTGAAACTGCACAGAGAGCAGGCACCTTTTCCAACCACCTCAGAGAAGTGGTTTTAGTTGCTCCTTTGTCCATTTTTTTTGCTCCTGTCACTTTAGTTTTCTTGGTTTCATTTTGAAAAATTTCAAACCTACAGAAAAAGTGGAAGAATAGTACAATAGTACAATGTTAGATATTCTTTCCTCAGTTTTTCGGTTATAACATTTACTGCGTTTGCTTTCTGTCGCTCTCTAAATATATAGGGACATTGTGTTGTCCAAACCATTTGAATGTGAGTTACAGACATGACACATCACCCTTAAATTCTTCAGCCCCCCAATGTCCTTTATAACTTTTAATTAAAATATTCAACTAGAGTTCAAATATGGAGGCCCTAATCCCCAACCACAGGAGGAGAGCTAGAAGACGTCTGTCTGAAAACCGGCAGGGCCCTCATCAGGCACCAAATCGGCCAGTTCCTTGATCTTTGGCGGCCTGGTCTCCCGCACTGTGACAAATTGTTGTTTAAACCACAAATTGTTGTTTAAGTCTGTGGTTTTCTGTTACCGCGGCTTGAGCAGACTGAGACAAATGTCCCATAATCCATGATCATCACTCTTGTCTTTAATGTCAAATTATCCCAAATTTGGCACTTGAAGCCAATTTTTGCGTCCCATCAGTCTTCGGGCATTTTCTTCTTTTCTGACTCAAGCTCTTCCAAGCTTCCCTTCTACTTTATCTGTCCCAAACCTGGAACTGACCATTTTCCCAAACACCCCCTCGTTCTGTGGAATAGTAATTAGAAAGCAAGCTCAGGACAGTAGGTGTGCTCAGTATTAGTGCATTACTGCTTCTAGGTCCTTCAGAGGACGGAGACAGAGCTGGGGGTGAGAGAAGGTGGTGTTAGGGAGAGAAACCACACACATTCACACACCACACACACACACACACACACACACACACACACACGTTCATATAAATAGCTCCAGTTCAAAACCAATAAAACAGCATTTTTCTTCATCCACTTCCATGTTGTGTCTCCCTTCTCCCACAGTGAGTAACCTGATTTACAAGAACATCAACAAATTTGCTCATTTCTTAAACCTATGCAATTGGTTTCAGAATTATTTAAAACAGTGTCAAGAACAATTTCATCTTTAAAACAGCAGAATTTAACATCGGAGTCACCAAATCATCCTGCATTACTCAGCAGAAATCACACATAACAGACTAACAGGTGTCCAGACAACCACCAGGTAATACAGACTGTGTACCAGCCAAGACGCAACTTGGACAACTTAGTAAAGGCTGCCGTGAGGTTTCTCTGAAGTATCGAGAAAAGACAAAATTCAAAACAAAATATCGATGGCTTCCATTTTAACTGTGCAAAGACTATTTAAGCTATTTTCCTTTTCGGAATCTATCCCGCTTGATATTTGGCATTTATTCCAGAATAATCCAGTGGGGGCCGAGGAAGAGAGAAGGGAGCTATACAGAACAGTGGTCATAAGTGAATGGGGTGGCAGTTGGGGGGCAGACGGGCATAGAAGTGTTCTTTGTGCTATTTATACTCTCTGCTTTTGTGGCTCTTTAAAGCTTTTTGTAATAAAATGATTTTTTAAATGATTTTTTAAAAATGTGTTCCTGTCAAATCAGATTAAGTGTAAGCTTAAATGGCCAGCTCTGACTTAAAAAGCAAGAACTATGTGGCTCTATTATGTATATGTAGGGAGAGATGGTGACACTCTAGCTTACCTCTAGAAAACTGTCCAAGGAACTTACATTTTTTTTGGCAACTTAAGGTCCCAGTGTCTTAAATGCTAGACTATACAGCCAGATTATCCTCCAGTAAATAAAACATGACCAATTGTGGAAAAAGAGTGACTTTCATTCTCCCTATCATTTGGCCAACTAACTTTGTCGTAAGAGGGAGATTGAAGGATTAAAATATTCTTATATTTTGGATGTTTCCTTTTCCCCTTGGAATCGATGTTTTAAATTCCCTTCACAGTCCAATGTGGAAAACACTCCAGCCAGAACCAGATCTGCTTGTGAGGCAAGGCATGATTTAACACTACAAACGGTGATATACAAGTCAGCCAAAAACTAGCAAAATTCAATTATGCAAAACACAAAAGCAGGAAACATAATCAGGAACCGCAACTTTGAGGCAATTTGGGTATGTTTCTGAGGGAAGAAGAACCTGTGACTCTCCAGATACCAGGGAAGCTGAACTTTGAAAAGAAACTGTTGCTTGCAAAAGCAAGCAAATGAATTAAAAATGACACCAGGGAATGACGAAACCTTTGTCTAGGAAAACTGCTTCCCCTAGCCCATTCTGTCAAAAGTGGTGAGGGGCCAGGAAAATAAATAAAGAACTGTAACTACACGAAAGAAGGAGTGGGGAAATGTTTGACCTCTCACTTCTCTCTTTTCTTGGGGCGGCAACAGGTCCAGGCAGGTTTCTGCATTTGGCCACCAAGCTGGCCAAGTGCGGCCCCCTGGGGGTTGCTTTTAACAGGCTCATGCAGTGACCCAAAAATAAATAAATACATAAACAAATCCAAATCCTCCTCCCTTCCCCCCGAAAATCTACAGTGCGTGGGGAGGCTTCCCAGACGGGAAGACAAATATCCACCGCCATTTGGGTGCATGTGCAGTAACCGCATTCGAATAAAAGCGATCATGCTCCAAGATGAGAAATGACCTACAAGTCTTGGGTGAAACAGTTTCGAGCTTGGGAATAACCAGATCACATTTAGAAACCTTTCTTGCACATCTTAGTGAGGAAAAATGCATGACATGGATGTATTCTCCTCCAGGGATGCTTTATTGTTGGGGCTCCAGTTCGTATTAGATGACGTGCAAACCTCCATTTTTCTGGAGCAGAACTTCTCTTTTGGAAAAAAGAAATTCACGGTGTACTGGGATACGGTACTCATCTGAGATATTTAAAAATTAAAACTCCAGGAGGAGCAGCTTGCTCTCGCCCTCATCTTACCACATTTGTTCCACAACGGGACAATTATTTCAGCCCGGGCCGAGGACACATATCTCGCTGGTTCCAGGGCTAGCCCAATCTGGCAGCAGGATGGCTTGCCCTCGCTAATGGCCAAATTTCTAGACAGGCTGTCTACCTTTTCTTTAAAAACAAAACAAAACAAAACAAAACAAAAACCTCTTTTTGTTCCAGCTGTATAGAAGGATGCCAAGATTAGGATGTAGGTTAGTCAGCCTTCAAGATTTCTGCACCAAAAATTCTGGATATCTTGTGAGCCATGTGAAGAAAACAGGTACATTTGGTGGTCTAAGGTTGAACTGTTGGAATTTTTAGAAATAATTTTGCATGTCTTAAAAAAAAATGAGGTGCCTGGCTGGCTCAGTTTGTAGAGCATGCGACTCTTGATCTTGGGGTTGTGAGTTCAAGCCCCATGCTGGGCGTAGAGACTACTTAAAAAACAGAATCTTTAAAAAAAAAAATTTACATGAGGTTTTCATAAATGTCTCATTTATTTCAGCCAAGATCTCAAAAACAATAAACCGAATTATAGCAGAAAGTGTCGGCAAAAATGAACCCTATCTGAGGAAATTGGCGACATTCCAAACTGACTGGTTGTGAGTGTAGCTTTGTGTGTAGAAGCACGTCATCTGGCCAGGGGGTGCCCTGGGAGTGAACATCTCGATGCAGGACAAGGGAATACTCCAACTCTAGGATCTTGAGCCACATTAAGATATGGTTGGTCACTGCTTGGGTTAGAAAATTCAGAGGTCAATTCCAGAGGTGAAACTGTTAAAGAATGGTCTGAGGTACAGCCTCGCCATAGGTTTAGAATTCTAGGAAGATTTGATCTCTGAATTCTAAAGAGTATCACTGAGTAGCAACTGGACTAAAATGAAGGGCTACAATAGACTCCACGAGTTGGTCAGAAACGTAAAGCATCCACGGTCCATGTCCTTACGCATCACCGATGTGGCCAGCTGCGAGCACGCCAGCTCCAGCTCTTCTTCCCAGCCATCTTCATCGCCAGTGCAGGAAGAATCCTACAGTAAGGACTAAATGAAGACCAAGCAGTAGCAAGGGTTTTAAATTAGTTTTCTTCTATTGCCATTTACCATCACACGGATACAAATAGATTAATCTGCCAATGGAAAAACCATGAAAAACTGATAAATAGCCATAATTTTCCCTATGACTTTATCACTGAAATATAGGTCCCTTGCCTTGAAATAAGGCAAGAGTTTAAAGAAATGAGGTCTTACATATCCATGACGTTTAAAAATATGATCTAGAAAACAGTGTTATTGAGACTGAGAAGGAATCACGAATGCCCATGGTCTACCCATGCTGCTCTACGTTACGTACTGTAATCGTTTGCTCTCAGCCGATGAACAATACATGTATGTGACAAGCCCCAATGTACCATATTTTCCCTGCTCACGTGAATAAAATTACATGCACTATATTCTACCTTCCCTCAAATGCCGATGCTCAATTTGTAGAGAATTGGAAGTATCCACGCAACTCTGAGTGTTACAGGAAGATTCTGAGCCAAAGACTAGTTCAGAGGCCTTTGCCTAATGTTTATCACTTATATGGAGATGCTTTGGGGATATTCATTTTTCGGTCACAGAGCTTTATTTTTAAACCAATTTTAAGTACCTAAAGATTGAAGTACAATAGAACAAAACAAAGGAGAACACAAACAGCTAGGGCTGTCTCCATGCTGCTAATTCCAGCAGCCAAAGGGCAATCTTCCCAAATGTCAAAGAAAGGGTGTCTCTGGACTACAGGCAAGGCAAAGGGCCTTATTGTTTGTTGTCGGCTTTCTTGAAGAAACCCATTTATGATTTCCCCCATTTAATGGGCCTCTGGTTTTAACTGGCAAAACATCCCTTTTCCTAGAGGAGAAGCCTCATAATAAATACTTGAGTATTTTTCTAATATACCTTACTATCATCCCATAAAGTCTTAGTAAATGTAAAAGTGAACTACTTATTCGAATAAGTAGTATCTGTCAATAGTGACTCAATAATGATTTACTGAATGATGAATGCCTTAAACTTCACCTCTACTTGTTACTCTCCTATCTTAGATATTTAGGACATTAAGCTCCACTGGTTACTAATTAGCCCCACAAATGACTTACTCAAATAGGACTAGCAGGAGAGTTCATTCATAAGACATGACAAAATACTCAGGCATCCTAAAGCCTTTATCTGGGCAACATAAGTTACCTAGTTACCTATATAAACTCTACCCCACAGCCCAGTTCTGGAAAAATCACGGGGAAAAAAAAGAAAGAGAGAGAGAGATCAGCACCCATAAAACACTGCATGCCACTTCTTTTGCAGCTATTCCTAGCCAGCAATTGGGAAAGCCTTCATTTCTCAGCTCTTTTTTTCACTTTTCCTTGATCATCTATTTTCTTAATGGCAGCTTGGATAGCTTCTTGGTCACCCAGGAACTGGTGGGGCCCAACAGCATGCAGGTTCTCATCCAGTTCCAGGAGAATGGGGACTCCAGTGGGGAGAGTAATGTTGATAATGTCTTCATCAGAGATACCTGTAGATCAGAAGAGGAACGGACAAGACATTGAAGGCAACATAAGAGGAAGTTCTGTTCAGTTGTGTAACTGCATGTTTATTTTTTTTTTTAAGATTTTATTTATTTGAGAGTGAAAGAGAGAGAGACAGAGAGAGAGGGACAGAGGGAGCTGATCTCAAGCAGACTCCACACTGAGTACAGAGCCTGATGCGGGGTTCCATCCCACGACCCTGAGATCATGACCTGAGTCAAAATCAAGAGTCAGATGCTTAACCAAATGAGCCACCCTGTTGCCCCACTTATTGCACATTTATTGAGTCCCATATTAGCTGCGTGTCTGGAACCATGCCAGATACTAGGAGGGATTCTAGCTATAGTTCCTGGAAGGAAAAAAATTCCTAGAAGTTAAAGTAAAAAACTTTAGACGGAGAGTTGCAATCACATCAAATTGTAGGATAACATACCCTTCGGGGCAACCTACTGTTCCTTCATGTTTCCTATCTAAATCTTGTATGTGAACCTTCATAGTAGCATTACTCATAACAGCCAAAGAGTGGAAGCAGCCTAAATGTCCCTCAAGGGATGAAGGGATAAATTAACTGTGGTAGCTGTGGTATAGCCATACAGTGGAATATTATTTGGTAATGAAAAAGAATTGAGTGCTGATACATGCTAAACATTGATGAACCTTGAAAACATTATGCTAATGAAAGAAGCCAGTCACCACAGACTGCATGTTGAATGACTGCATTTATATAGGAAAATCTAGAGTGAGACAAAGAGATTAGTGGTTGCCTAGGGCTAGAAGGAACAGAGAACGTTGGAAGTGACAGCTACGTATAGGGTTACTTTTGGGAATAATGAAATTGTTCCAAAATTGACTGTGGTGATAGATGGACAATTCTGTACACATACTAAAAGCCACTGAACTGTACTCTTTAAATGGCTGAGCTGTATATTATATAAATTATATCTCAATAGAGTTGTTAAAAAATACTAAATAGATCCAGAGAAGTTAAATAAAGCTTCTCAAATCACAAGACTGTTAAGGCAATAAAATTGGACCTGGGTTTTTATTTCCAAATCCCAGGACTTCAACCGTGGTTGTCTGTCCAAGGCTACTTCCATGATAGTCTAGGGAGAGAGGAGAATGTCTGTGTCCCTACTGTGCCCCTTGAAGGGCTGGGTACTAACAGTAGCAGCTAGTGTTCTCCTGTTTTCATTCATCTGAGCTCTTTGAAACAGCTAACACATTGGATCATGATGGGTGGGCCAGGTCTAGGGGTTGTGGTCTGTGACCTTAGGAGAGTTCTGGGTCTCTGGTGAGGGGCTGGACCACACATGGGGCTCTCTTGTTTGACCATGGCGCCAAATCTAGCCAGATCTTGACAGGTCCTCTCTTTAGTAGCACTGCCCTCAAGCTCATGCCTATGGCTAAGATAACAACCCACTTTTGTGTGGGACCGAATCAAAGAGCCAACTAAACAAAAGCCATACTTCCCTTACAAAGGAAGGAGAGCTCGACAGAAATAGAAACATTTCCAATAAATGAAGTTGACATTCCACTTTAATGACTACTCAAATCGTTCACACGGCAGACTAATTACTTACACATATTTAAAATACCTAGACTGGTTAATAATCAGTCAATGAGACTTAAAAGACTGAAATTTTAAAATAGCAAATTAGGAAAAACCACAGTGAAGCTATTACTCATTACTTGATTTTGGCATAAGCCATTCTACCTCCTGGGAAAGTTAAGCAAGCAGAGGTCCTAAGGCTAGAACAATGCATCTGCACTGAATTAAGCCAAACTGAATCAATACTACATTATGCAATACTGTATTATAAATTCATAAACTGGATCATATGAAGGTTAAAATGAGTGGACAAACAGCACATGCCCTGTCTGATAACTGGCTTAGATTTTTTTATCTGGCATCCAAGAATTTATTGAAGGGAATCATCAGAGTCCTCACTCTGCAACTACCCCTCTCTGTCACTCCCCCTCTACAGCCACCCCTTCCTGAACCCCCAACCACTGTCTTTAATTCTTCTTCTTCTTCTTCTTTTTTTTTTAAGTAGGCTCCATGCCCAGCATGAAGCCCAAAGCAGGGTTTGAACTCATGACCCTGAGATCAAGACCTGAGCTGAGGTCAAGAGTCAGATGCTTAGCCAACTGAGCCACCCAGGCACCCCTGTCTTTAATTCTTGAACCTTCACATAGGAGCATCTAAGAGTTAACTGCAATCAGTCTAAATGACTGGGACATTTCAAGTAAGAAGTAATGAAAGTTTATGGAAAGTCAAAGGGGTAACTCAATGCCACTATGGGGAGAAATTCAAACAACTTCCTTTTCTGCATACAGGATTAACTTCAGGAAGTCAAATCTGCACCTATAAGCCCCAGCCCCCAAGTCACTACAGCAGGAACAGGAACCACAGCCAGATATTAAGATCACTGTACATATATGACAGCGCTCACACTTGGCCTTCTATTAGAGATGGCTGTGCAAATGCTTGCTTCTCCCACCAGGGTTACAAACTCCTTGAGAACAGGGACCATGTCTCATCCATCCCTGTGTCACCTATGATCTTAGAACAGTGCCTTGGCCACTGTGAGAATTTAGTAAGTGGTTTGTTCAGCTGTAAAGAACCCTATTATGTGTTGGGTTCCAGGATCCAGAAATCATTTAGCTATATGATCCACTATTCTAAGTGTATATATTATATGAATCTACTGCTTAGTATACATACAAGCAATAAGGAATAAAACATTAACTCAAAACTCTAACGCATAAAGCCTACATACGAAAGCACTCTGAAGACTTTCCCAGAGGTGTGGTATTGGCCGAATTTTAGGAAGAGGTCAAAATGGAGACATAAGCTCCTAAGTAAAGATTTCACGTGTCCAATTCTAGAGGCTGTATCCTGCACCAAGAACAGTACCTGAACTGATAGGCCCTCAGCAGAGCTGAAACGAAAAAACCTGAACTCTCTGGGCTTTCCAATTACATCTAGTCTTGTACTCTTGAAACTTTGATGAAAGATTATGTTTTCCTTTATACCTTACCAAGAAAAGAAGAGAGTTGAGAAGGCTCTTAGCCTTGAAGAAAAGGTTGTTTATATTTAGCACTGGTAAACAACTCAAATTAAATTTGTCCTCCATATAGTTTCTTTGATTTCCTCCAAAAGGTTTGCTTAAAATCTTTGAATCTCGAGAAACAGGAGAGAAGATGTCCAGGGAGACAGACCTGTCACAGGATGACAGCAAACCCCAAGCCTGCAGCGCATATTTTTGGCATCTAGGAAAAGTGGGAAACCACTTCGATCAGTTCTTTGGACCGTGAGGTGCCACCCCGGCCCCATGTACCTCTCCCAGTCAATAAGTTACAATTCAAACCCCACCAGTGGGCCATTTGTGGGGAGAGATCTGTATTCTATTGCAAAAAATAAGAGCTGACACAAGAGACTCTCGATTTCATAGATGATCTACCCATCTTTAATTAGAATTCCTTAAGGGTTGGAGGCCATTATGTGCAACTTAAAGACTGGCTGGGAGCAATTGGAAAGGGGTTATTTGAATATCGTAACATGATGATAGGATCACAGCCTCTAATTTAGAATACGGCAGAGGGCAGAATCGACTCCACGTTGAATTTTATAGTTAAAATAGCCTGAAACTTTTAAAAGTAAAGGTTTTTATAAATCAGTGATACTTCTTCTAATAAGAGAAAGCTTAACCGTACCACCAGACAAACATTTGTTCCACCAGAGAGAGGCCCAAATTTGCTCCTTCTGAAAATATCCCGCTAAAATGCCAAAGGTGATGCACTCCTTAGCCCCGCCCCCACAGCTGGCCCCAGCTGACCTGCCTTCCCTGGTTCTCTAATTTCGCCTGAAGGCTTCTCTGCCTGGCCATGTGTGCAGCTGCACACAATTCTTCAGGGATCAAGCCTGTCGTTCATGAGTCTCCTGCACGCCACTCTGATTCCCAACTTGAAACTGCCTAGCCCTGTGCTTGAACCCAGACTAAACAATCCACTTCCGCTGGCAAGAGGCAGACTACATCCAACGCTCCAGTTCAGTCCCTGGCTTTTCCTTCAGTGTGGGCCAGCAGGAAACAAACAGGAAGTGACTATGCCAACCACAGAGAAAGAAACACACGCCTGTCTGGAACGTTACAGAACAGGATGCTCTCAGATACTAAGCCTGCGTTAGGAGCTTTCCTATGGTGCTGCTCTGGGAGAAGTGGATGCTTTGCCCTGGACTTATTAGCACAGTACTGATAATCATTTATGCTGCTAAAAATAGGTAAAGTCATCCCTGGGGTAGGCATTACTTGGGTAGGATATAATATCTCCTAGGTCTGCCTGAAGTCTTCTTTCTTCTGAAAGTATTAAGAGCTACTTTCAAGTTAAAGGTGATGCAATCCCCCCAATGATCTACAGTTGAAAAGCAGGGAGAGTAAATAAGTAATTGACAGGGTAGAGGCTGTCCCAATCAGGCAAGAAGCATATCACTGACATGTGGGTCCTGGGTTTGCAATTCCTGTACAAGATTGCTGCCTCGCTCTGAATCAGTAACACTCGCCTCACTGTACTGTTCGTTCTCCTGCACTGACCTACTCCTGGGCTGGCTGGTTGGGAGAGGGAGAAAAAGTCAGATAGGAGACCCCATGACGAACACAGAATTTGGTGGCAAGTGATGTGAAACCATTCTGGGGCAGAAAAACCTTTACTAGAGGAACTCATAACTTCCAAGTACAAGGCTTCATGGTCCCGCAGCTTATAGATAATTCATGAAGATGGACTTTGACGGGCAATTTCCCATGCTGTCCATGGTTTGGGTGCTGAATAAAGCAGAACCAATTGTTCCCAAGAAAGCATACTGGTGCCCTCCAGGTTAGTTTTCAAAGGCAAAGGTAGGTGTATGCAGCAACCTTCCTTTAATTCTACTATTAGACATCAAATTAATCTAGTCTATTATTTTGTGCAACAAAAGGCATGGTCCCCATTAGGGCAATGGTCATTTTGCTGGATAAAAGCAAGACTTTTTATATTGAGGTATAATTTACACACAGTAAAATTCACCCTTTTGAGTGTACAGAATAATTCTATGAACCCCCCAAATTTCCTTGTACCCCATTGCAGCCTACCCTTCTTCCACTGATCTGTTTTCTGACCCAAAAGTATTGCCTTTCCCTGAATGGCAAATAAATAGAATCTACAATGCCTAGTTTGTTTTTTGCTTAAAAAAAATAACAAAAGTTTGTTTCCTCACGGTTGTGGAGATATCAAGGTCTGAGGCCTCTTTCTGTGGTTTGTAAATGGCTGCCGTCTCTCTGTGTCTTCACATGGTCTTCCCTGTGTCTGTGTCCTGATCTTTTATGGGGACACCAATCATGTTGGATTAGGCGCCATGCTAATGGCCTCATTTTACCTTAATTATCCCTTTAAAGACCCTATGTCCAAATACAGTCATATTCTGAACTACTGAGGGCTAAGACTTCAACAGGGATGTACAATATATAGCCTTTTGAATTCAGTGTCTTTCACTTAGCATAATGCAGCTGAGATTCACCCATGATGTTAGGTATATCAGTAGTCTGCTCCTTTTTATTACAGCAGTTTCTTCAAGTAAAATAGTTTAGTGATCAATCATTGACTGGTCAAATGAAATTTAAAATATGACCTAGATACACTGAACAGCAGAGTAAAACACAGGGTTGAAACACAGCTTCCCAGCCAGGTCAGAGCCTTGTATCAGCTCCCATATTAAACAGGTAAAATGCCTAGAACTGCATTTAGCACACAGCATGCACTCAAAATAAGGCCACCTCGTATAGCTGTACTAGGGAACACCACACACAAACCACAGTGTTAGGGTAACAGCAATAATAATTGGAGACTCGGTTAGTTGCATCAAATTAACTTTTAACGGTTTACCTGCCAAGGATACTCTTGACTCAGCTTCTTAAAATATAGTATTCCAAGCAAAAAGTAGATCAAGGGAAGGGCGACTTTTCAGAAAAAAAAATTAAAACAAAAAGCCCAGGTGGTAATCATGTGTGGAGACTCAGTGAACTGGGTTTGGGTGGAGTTCACGACTCCAACTAATTATCATGATCATGACTATGTCATCTGAGGTCTGTCTGGGTTTCATTTTCCTTCAACAGCACCTGTCTTCTTTTTCACAAATGGAAGAAGTGTCAGTCAGGACTTGACTGCTTATAGGGTAAAGTCATAGCACCAAACAGAATAACAGAAACAAAATAATGTCTTAAGAACCAACACTCTTCATTGTTGAGATATATACAATGTAGAGTAGATGTGGAACACTAGGATACTTTTTAAGTAAAAAGAGCATAAGGCACTTTGAGCTTTCAGGGTAAACCAATATTCTAAGTAGTTATTGAATAGGGTCATCATCTTTTCCACCCCCAAGTTCAAGTCTTTCAACAATAGAGTGTTTTTATGATATGATGGTATGCTGTCATTGGATTCTATCAGCTACCACACTCCTCCCCAGCAGGAAGTAACAGCTTTAAGTCTGTCAAACAGTTTAAAGACAATACATGGAAACATTGCCCCGTTCCTTGAAAGGATCCTGTTTATAGAAGAGAATTTTATATAAACATATCTAGAAAGCATGACTAGGACTCAGACGAATCTTCGACCACAAGCATTCTTACTTTTGTAATCAATGCAAAGAACTTAGCAACTTTTGAGTTTATAGGAAGTATGGAATCTGGTCATAGCCATTTCAAGGATCCATTCTTTCTTTATTTTTAAAAAATATTTTATTTATTTATTTGAGAGAGAGAGAATGAGAGAGCATGAGAGGGGGAAGGTCAGAGGGAGAACCAGACTCCCTGCTGAGCAGGGAGCCTGATGCAGGACTTGATCCCAGGGCCTCGGGATCATGACCTGAGCCAGAGGCAGTCGCTTAACCAACTGAGCCACCCAGGCGCCCAAGGATTCATTCTTAATACTAGTGAAGGCTAACATCTTTATAGTAAGGTGACCACATAATTTATTATTCAAGTGGAACACTTTTGAAAGTGAAAGGAAAGGCTACTCATAATTATACTGGGACAAGAGGTATTAACCAGAAAATGGCTAATGGTGGTATATATAGTCATATAACTTTACAGTAAGAATAAATTGGCAAGTAAGATGGTAAATTTTAATGATATGTTCTTAACACACTAAACACATATAATCCCCAATAAATTATAAGTAGTTCTTACTATCAGATAAAAAGCTATATTTTTCCCCCTTAAAGTAAGGGAGATTCATTACCTAATATTTTGGAGTCTTAAAGAGTTAGCAACCAAATTCAAAGGAATGTTCTCTTTTAGACTGGAGATTTATCAAGTACCACATAAACCCTTATAACTACAGCCTCTGAAGGTCAGACATGCGAGGTAAGAGGACTCATGTTCCGATTCTGGTGACCACATACATTCAGAATAAATTTTAAAAAACCTAAATTCTCATTAACAGAAATGACATGGAAGAAATAATACACAATTTCTTCTGATCTTGGGAAAGTCACTTATACTTAATTCTTAGAGCTGTGACAGAGAATACTTGCATTTTTCAGTATACACCATAAGAGAAATCTCTTAGTGGGGGATTGGTACTTAGAGAAGTCCTCAAGTAAGACATGATAACTAACTTGTCAAGTGATCCTAAAATCTAGTTTAGTCTATTTCATGCACATGAAATAATTTCTTCCATGTCAGATGTGGAAGTCATTATAGGAAATCACAGCGACATCAAAGAGCTCCATGAATCTTACCACCACCACCACCAGGGGGTACTACAGGCCAAAAAGGAACAAAGTTGTTCTACCCAGGATGGGTGAGCCAAGATTACATACCAGCCTTATGTCTTGTATGGACAGACCCCAATCTGCCCATCTACTCCATTTGGTTCCCCACCTGTGGGCTTGTGCCAATGGCATATTCTGGATTTTCTGCCATTTCCCCCCCTGAATGTCTGCCATCCTCTCTGGTCACCTATCCTCCCGCTTCCAGTCCCTGACTCCCTTATTTACACTTTGCTTGTCCTCAGCTGCAGACATCAGCCAACTCCACACCTTTTCCACTTTCACATACTTCCGACTTGAGTCTCCTTATACCATTTACCTCTTCCAGCATGAACACTGCTCTTTTAAATTAATTATCTCCCAAATAAACACATTCTGTCTACAGTCTGTTTATAGTGAGAGGGATAGGAATTATAACTTAAGGTTGCTTCAATTTCAATAAGCTCTGAAAGGTGATTTAGTTCTACATACTCAACTTAAAAAAAGAAAAAAAAAAAAACCTTCAGAAGAAAGTTTAAATAAAGCCTGAGGACTAATGTCTGCTAATTTCTCAGCAATCCCTATAAATCCATTTTGGCCCTAGCAGTCAAAGTTGTATTTTATTTTATTTTTTCCTTATTCTGTACTACACATCCATGCATGTCTACTTTGATAGCATTTCCATATATTTGCCCCAAAATATTTTTTTCTAGGCCAATGTCAAATTGGCCTATCTGAATCAAATTCCATTTTCAATCCCATCAATTAAACTAGTTTTGCAGCTTTAATCAGATAATTCACATACCATACCATTTACCCCCATAAAGTGTACGGGTCGATGGCTTTTAGTACATTCAGACTTGTGTGACCATCACCACAATCAATTTTAGCACATTTTCACCACCCCAACAAGAAGACCTGTACCTAACTGCAGTCACTCTTCATTCCACACCCCAACCATCTCCACCCCAGGCCTAGGAAACCATCTGTTTTCTGTCTCTAAAGGTTTTGCCACGAAGACATTTCATTTAAATAGAATTGTACAATATATGCTGCTTTGTGACTGGCTTCTTTTAGGTAACAATGATTTCAAAGTTCATCCATGTTGTAGCACGTAAGACTATTCCATTTGTTTTCATTGCCAAATAATATTATATTGTATGGATATACCAAATTTAATCTGTCCAGTCACTAGGTGATGGGCATTTGGAATGTTCCCATGTTTTGGCTCTCACCAATAACACTGCCATGATGGTTTGTGTACAAGTTTTTGTGTTTTCATTTCTCTTAAGTACTATTATGGGTTGAACTGTATCCCTCCAAAAAGATACGTTGAAGTCTTAACCTGAGAAGACCTTATTTAGAAACAGGCTCTTGATAGAGGTAATCAAGTAAAGAGGAGGTCTTTGGCCCTACTCTACTATTATTTGTGTTCTTATAAAAAGGGGAAATTTGGACAAGGAAGAGAGAGACACATGGGGAAAACATCAAGTGAAGACTCAGGGCCGCAATGATGCATCTACAGACCAGGGAACGCCAAAGATTTCCAAGGAACACAAGAAGCTAGAAGATGCAAGAAAGGATTCTCACCTTGAGCCTTTAGAGAGAATATGACCCTGCCAACACTTTATAATTTAGGACTTTGAGCCCCCAGAATGTGAGAAAACTAGTATCTGCTGCTTTAAGCCATGCAGTATTGGTACTTTGCCTCAGTAGCATTAGGAAATGAATACAGGCAAATACCTATGAGTAGAATTAGTGGATCATACGGTAACTGCATGTTTAATCTATCAAGAAGCTGCCAGATTATTTTCCACAGCAGCTATCCCAAATGATTGGTTTTTTAAATAAATTTTTAATGGTTTCAAAACCTCCTTCAAATGTAGAAAGTAAGCTTTCTTTAACAGGTAGTTTGGCCTTCGTCCCCACCATGGTGATAGTCTTCTTCACCACCATCTGTAAACCTTCCTATTTCCTTCAAAAAAAGAATAGTAACAAATCGTGAAGTCACCGATGCACTAACAGAAGGGGGTATCTAAGAGCTATGGCTGGGGATGCAGAATAATCTTAAAGACATGTAAACCTGAAGACAGTTGAAGAATAAATGGTATTAAACAGTAAGACACTGTTTTTAAAGGGAGGATTTCCTAGCTAAGACAGGGAAGAAAAGAGGATCCTGAAGGAGATGATGGCATTTTCTTTAGGGAAGGGAGCTAGGCCACAAAGAGATCTAAGCCCCACCTTTAGAAAGAAGGAACTGGTGTCGTGGGACAGAATACATCTTTTGGCAGAAAACTTTGAGATCATCAATTTCAGTTTGTCGTTGTCCTAAGAGAAGGCTCAACTCTTCTTCAAACAATAAAGTACTATAGTCCAATAATGATGAAGTTATTTGTCATTTAATCCAGTGTCTGACTATTCTGAAAGAGGAAGAATAGAACCCTTTATATAGTTGAGTAAATAAGATATATACACAAACATACACCAACAGATTGAGTGCCATGTCTAGCCAATAACATTTTTAATAGCCAATAAAGTCTGTAGAGTTTAGATCTCTGCATGACTAATGGATGCAGGTATAGGAGTAATGATTTGGCTCCTGGCCATGTTATATAAAAATCAGGGGTAAAAACACATGCTAAAAAGTTTACAATAAAATCTCATAAAGATCACTTTGTTTTGTTACCAATAACCTATTTTCACTTATTTCACAAACAATGTCAACCTTTTCACTTCTCACAGGCTCTTAGAGAAAGGTAAAGCAGAATGGGAAGGGAATGCTGGAGAAATGCATTCTAGCATCATGGGGTAACTGCTGAGAGTGCGAACAGACAGGAAAACAGCAGACAGAGCAGATCACTCAAAACACACAACTGCCTGGGATTACTTAGTGAAGGGAGAAAGGGGAAGAAGAGACCCTCTGAAGGTGTCACCGATGCCCACACTGGTGGGCTTGAGTCCTCAAGAGTTCATTTAGTTCACATTAACTTAAGAGGAAGGTAACAATAATGTACATTTTGGAATACGTTGAGAATACAACGTCAAGTAGTTAAAATAAAATGGAGGCAACCGATTATCTCCAGTAAAGCCATCCTTTACTTTTCTGTCCCCCTAACTTTCTCTCAAGCAATGACTTGGCCTGGTCTGGAAAGAGAGGACTAGAACAAAGGAACTGTTCAAGAAGGCCAGGTCTGAAACACTGGAATAATTGTGTAAAGTTGGAAGAGCATGGGCAAAACCAAAGTCTAGATCATTTTATTTATCTGGAAAGACTCAAATAAGTAAATTGGCTTTGCATACCATTTCTATAGAAATGTATGCCCTTTCTAGCCTCTCTGAGTCTTACTACAACAAAAGCCATATCACCTTTTAGATCAAGGGTTCTCAAAGTGGAGAACCCTAAGTAGCAGTATGGGCATCACCATAAAACATCTTAGAAATGCAAATTCTCCAGCCCCACCCTGGGCCTACAAATTCAGAAACTCCAAGGGTGGGGCCAGCAATCTGCAGTAGACCCAACTCTACCTCCAGGTAATTCTGATGCTTGCTAAAGTTTTAGAATCACTGCTGTCTATAATATGAATGTAAAAGGCACAGAGGTTTTGATTTATGGAACGAAATGATTCTTGGCCACTCTAAAGAGGCAAAAAGGAACAGGAAAGAAAGTCTGTCATGTCAGGTGTGCATTGTTAGCTCAGAAACCACGTCTCTTCTAAATTAAGGCCCAAGTATAACACTTAGCGACCTCTAGGAAGTAGTAGCACAAAGATGGTACCTTCCAGATGCTTCAGGAGAGCCCTACTGCTATTTCCATGAGCGGATATCAGAACGGTTTTGCCACTTAATACTTCAGGAGCAATCCTTTCATTCCAAAAGGGAAGGAGTCTCTCCAGGACATCCTTTAAGCTTTCAGATCGGGGCAGCTGATCCACAGGTACGTCGCACACTTTATACCTCCGGTCATTGTAGATTTCATGGTAGAAAGGGTGAGATTCCTCAATGGGTGGTGGGGTCACATTGTAACTTCTTCTCCAGAGCCTCACTTGTTCTTCACCATGATTCAAAGCCATCTGCTCCCTGTTGAGGCCGATCAAAGCTCCATAGTGACGTTCATTTAGACGCCAGGAGCTTTCCACCGGAACCCACTCCTGCCCCAGCTCTTCCAGGATCAGCCAGGCTGTGTGGATGGACCGATTAAGGATGGATGTGAATACGAGATCAAACTCCAAGTTTAGGGCTTTGAGTTGCTTTCCACAGTTCCGAGCTTCCTCCAATCCTTCACTGTTAAGTTTCTGATCCACCCAGCTACAAAAACGATTCTCTTTATTCCAAGCACCCTCTCCATGTCTTAACATAATCAGTTTGTACTTGGACATCCTGACGGCTGAGCTTCCCTAGCACGTTCAAGTGGGCCAATATTCAGTGACAGCAACACATCTAGAAAGAGAAGGAACGAAAAGTATATTGTTACATTCTTCGTTCAACGGACTCCCGGGAATGGAAGCACAACTTTACGACAGTCAGTGTCTAAACTAAATTGGAGTCATTCCTTTGACCAGATTTGACATCAAGACATCAGACACCTTATACACTATGGCACATACAGGCATATTCTACAAAGAATTCATTACAGGGAACCTAGTCGACTTAAATTTTCTGATGGCTGGACATGTTAATTGTATGACGAAAACTAACAGAACACGTCGTTGTCATGGCATGCTGCATTCCTGCCAGATAAAAAGGCCGTCCGTGCTTACAGAAGGGAGAATTTAATGGAATGAGTTATAGATGTCTAAAAGGATGACTAGTAGCTGGGAACTCCCAGCTACGAGCAGCTGACTCGGGGTTGAAGGCATCCTCCTCACTTTGTTTTTCCTCGGGTGAAAAACAAAATATTTACCAGTCTCACTTTATTCTAAAGTTCAACATGTTCATTCAATGACCTACCACATTTATCCAGTATGTAAATCACTAATTGGGGGCAGCTAGCTCTTCAGTGCCATAAGTTCCATGACCTATAAGAAAATCTAAGGTTCAACATTCAAACAACACTAAAAGTGATTTAAAGCAACATTCAGATTGAACTCGGTACTCAGGGAAATAATCTCACCTGCCTCAAGATGGAGCTTTCGGCAGGCCTAAATCCGTATGCCAAACAAGCTACCCAATGCAAGCAGCTAAGATGCTGCCTGTGGAAACAGATTAGCAGGAGCAGGTCTGTAGGAGTGAGAGCAAGCGTGCTGATAAGGAGGCCCTGACTCCTCCTCCCTGATCCTTAAACCGTCCTACACAAACCAGCCACATCTCAGCAGGACAATCTGGTAGAGTGGGACAGACAAGCTCCAAGTGTTTCGGAATTCCCTAAGTTAAGCTGCTGGCCCCAAAGTCGGCTGGGCCCACTCTGTGCCCTGGAGATTCTGCTGCCTTTGGTTCTGGCTGCCTCAGGCTGCCTCCACTCTCCTTGCCGGGCACGTGTTTACGCGGACGGATGCCGCTCACTTTCCTTGGCCAGCGCTCTCCATTTCCACCCCTGGCTTTTCCACACTGCAGAGTAAAAATGATAGGAACATCGGGGCCCGGTCCTCTGCCATTCTTGGCAAGCCCCATTCACTGGAGATTTTCTGTCCCACTTAACCTGTGATTCACCCACGGTTACATAACCATCAGTGACAAAGTTAACTGGAATCTAGGTATCTAGTTGCTTTCTTTCTTTAGTAATTCCTAGAGCTTCTGAAGGGAAAAGAGCCTTTGAAATAAGGTTTCGTCTTATTTCAGGTGAAGGCAACCGAGGAGGACCTGAGGGAGGAAGGGGACTGAGGAAGTCTGCAAGTAGGTGAAAGATGAGGGAGGTTAGGTTTCGGACTTCCCTTTCTTGTCAAGCAAGCATCAGGGCAGAAGCTTTATTGCATGGGAAGCGGGAAGCATCTGGAAGACACTGGGCTGAGGCGAAGGCACCTCACAGAGCTGAGAATTTCTGGAGGGAGAGCGATGCTTCTACCCTCCCTGAGCGCTCCTTCAGGGATGGCGGAAGACCAGAGAACAGGATGGAAGACATCTGGGCAGCGTTGTGGTGCGCGATGACTGGTGCCCTGAAGCAGAATAATCATGAAGCTAATGAAGCTCAAGCTCCAGCCTCTTCACTTGAACAAACTCCTTCTGAGACACTGGGAGAAACCAAATAACGAATGCGCGTGCGTGTGTGCGTGCAAGTATACGTGTGTGTGTTTAATTTGCAAAAGAAAGACATTTTTGTTTTCACCAAGTAGGAGAAGCTTCTGACCAGTCAAAAACTAGATCCACCCCCTTGTAACAATTATTGTTTTGTTTTTTGCTTCTGGTGGAGAAGGGGGATGGAGAAAGGAGAAGCCACCTCAACCCTTACTTTGTCTTGTCAAGCAGGAAGCCTCCTTATGCTAATGAAGCTATTTTCCCTTCGAATGGAAAAGGGTGTGATGGACAAATTCCGTAGGCAGAAGCATTTCCCCATTGTCTTTTTTTTTTTTTTTTAAAGATTTTATTTATTCATTTGACACAGAGAGAGAGATCACAAGTAGGCAGAGAGGCAGGCAGAGAGAGGAGAGAGGAGGAAGCAGGCTCCCCGCCGAGCAGAGAGCCCGATGTGGGCCTCGATCCCAGGACCCTGGGATCATGACCTGAGCCGAAGGCAGCGGCTTTAACCCACTGAGCCACCAGGCGCCCTCCCCATTGTCTTTGATTATGAACTATATCAAGAGAACAAAATAGAGAGAGAGCAATAACAACATGAACACCCAGGCACTTGCTGCCAAGTTTGGGAGTATTTTAATCTGCTCTATTTGCTTAATTTGTTTAAGAAATAGAACAATTTCTCTGTTTCCAGCCCCCCAACCCCCCAAATACATAGACTGGAGCAGAGAAACAGTACTATAGCCAGAAAGACCACACAAATACCCTTCCCTCACTCTGGCCTACAGGGGTGAATGAATACAGGATAAGGTATTAGACTAGTGCATCTATCTTGGGTAAACAAAGTTACTTCCTTCTCTCCTCCTTGCTGCTATCAACTGACTTCCTATGTAATTAGCGCTGAATATTTACAGAGGAGCTGTTGAGGCTTAGAGTTTGCAATCTTTAAGATTTTAATCACCATGGGAGCTGGTATACCAAGTGTTTACCAACAAACACACAGCAGCACAGTCCCTCTCATTTAAAGTTTCAGGCAGGGGTTGCAAACTCACATGTCCCAGGGGCCAGACAGACAGGAAGAACAGTGACACTGGGCCACAGGGCTAACAGGAACTGTGGAGAACTGTGGGGACCACAAGTGCTTCTCAGATGGACGCGACTCGTGTGTAAATGGACAGAGCTTTTGTATAACCTGGTCTCACTGAACTAAAAGTCCCATTCTTAGAACCTTTCTGGGGAACAAACAGAAGATGGGACTCCTCAAAGTAAACATGGGAGAGAATGTAAGAATGTAAGACTTCGAGTCAGACTACAGAGATCCTATGAACTCGTTTTTGTCTTCGGGGTAAAAAAAAAAAAATTCTTGTTTAAAAAACATAAAAATGGCCATTTCCGCTCCTGAAAGTTCATATAAAACTAAAAGGAGGGGAGCCTGGGTGGCTCAGTTGGTTAAGACTGCCTTTGGCTCAGGTCATGATCCCGGAGTTCCAGGATCGAGTCCCACATCCGGCTCCCAGCTCCACGGGGAGTCTGTTTCTCCCTCTCACCTTCCCCTCTCTCATGCTCTCTCTCACTCTCTCTCTCAAATAAATAAATAAAATCTTTAAAAAAAAAAAAAAAAAACTAAAAGGAGTAGCGACTACTTAGCTGCCCCATACCTCTGTGAGGCTGAGGAACTGGGGTTCCCAGATCTTCCAGTTTTCGAAAACATCAGAAATGCACCTCTTTTTATGTCACATCTGATATTAATACTGCTGACTAATTTAAACACATTTGAAAAATGTGAGCTAGACGAATGTCCGGAGGCTAGATTGAGTCTGCTAACATTTGAACTGTGATTTCCAAAGAAATCTCTCCAGGCCACAGACGAAGGAAGAGGCCACCATACCCTGGGAGATGGTCAGACCCCCAGGCTCCAGGCTCCAATCCTGGCTTAACCCTGCTATGTCTAACACCCTCTCACCTCCACATGTGCCGGCCTCCTTGTCCCTGATCCTCCTTCGCCAAACCCTTGGCCAGCGCCCTGCAGAGCCCAACTCTGGAATCAAACTTCTATTCAACTTTGGACTCTTCCCAGAATGCTTCTCTGCCAGCTCTGAGCTTTAACCCAGCTGAAAAAGAACTGAAAGCAAAACTACCTTTCCCAGGGGTCTGCTCCTCCCTTTCGTCTGGGGTGTTTGTGCCTCGGATCCTGGTGGTGGGTATGGTCCTGCTCTCTCTGGGTCCTGACCAAATGCCTAAACCCCCGCCTCTTTGGGGGGAGGGGAGAAGCTTGGATTCTGAGAGTCTTGCTGTATGCAGATGTGGCTCTCCTGCCCTCACTGACTCGATGAGAACGAACGTCCTGAAGTGAGCACCCTATTTAAAACCCCCAGTCACTTCCTGTTGGTCTTAGGATAAAGTTCAAAATCCTTAATGAGACCTGCGAGCCTTTGGTTTTCTTTTATTTCCTTGAGCATGTAGTGTTTTCTTGCTTCAGGACCTCTGCCCGCACTGTGCCCTACCCAGAACCCTCGCCCAGTACCCCACTCCCCTGCCCCCTCGGTCCTACCCAGCTTTAGGTAACCTCTAGTCCTCCTTTAGCTCAGTTGTGTCCAATCAAAATATACTATTAGCCACATATGTAATTTTAGATTTTTTTAAAAAGCCACGTTAAAAAGGGAAAATAAATAAATAAAATTAAATTTAATAATATATTTTATTTAACCTTACAGGTTCAAAATATTACTCTGACCTATGAGCCCTATAAAATTCTTCATGGGGTAGTTTACATTCTTTTTTTCACAGTAAGTCTTTGAAAGACTTTGATGGATGTGGATTTTAGACTAAAGCACAGCTCAACTTGGACCAGCCACATTTCAAAGGCTCAAGTGATCCTTGGCTACCATGTTGATCGGAACAGCTTTAGAGCTGAGTTTTAAGGTTATTTCCTCCAGGCCAGTGGTTCTCAAACTTGAACATACATCCGAATCACCAAGAGAAGTGGTTACAACAGACTGCTGGGCCTCCCTCCCAAGGCCTGACCCCTGGGGCGGGCCTGAGACTCTGAGAATCTGGATTTCTAACAAGCTCCCAGGTGATGCTGAGATACTACTGGTTTGAGACCACCTCGGCTCTAGGCTGACTTCTCTGCCCTTCCTTCTCACTGCGGGGAAGTGGTTAGTCCTGCTTGGTCTATACTCTTGAGGCACCTGCCCTATAACACAGGGTACAGTCGTGATGGGCCACTCACACGGATTACTCATTCAGCATCTCCGTGCCTGTTAGACTGTCAGCTGCATCACGGCAGGCCTCACTCACCGCCAGATCTCTAAAACCTACTGTGACATTTGATACATGCTGGGCACTCAGTAGGAAGGTGTGTTGACTGAATTGAAGTCAACAGAAGTGATTACATTGTGCTAACGAGCCTAAGGCTTGGCAGTTATGAGTGGTAACTGTCAAAGTAAAAACACTCAGTTGGCAGGCCTGAGGGGTTAGGAGGCCTTAATTCAAGAATGGCAGTGTATTTAATGGCAAAGCCAAAGCCGATCATGATCATCCGTTACATTTCTGGATCCTTCATGGTTTAGCATATTCCCAAATGGCCATAATCTCCACAGAGGAAAGGCTCCAACCGACATTACACTATATGTTAACTAACTAGAACTTAAATAAATACTTGAAACAAAACAAAAAAACCTAAACCCAAAAGACAAACCAACAGAACACATGGAGCCCCTAAGTGGCAAATTAGAACTGCAGTCCACATCTGCCGCCGCTCTTTCTCCTCACCGTGGAGACTTCAGAGTCTGGGTTGGAGTATCTAGGCTCACTTGGCTTCACTTCACAGGACCATCTCCAGTCACGACTTGTCCTTCCAAACCCAGGCAGTCATTTCATAAAATGCACACAAACAAGGCGAGTATAAAGGAGTGCTTGGCTTATGACTGCTCTGGAGAAAAACCTTAAGGCACAAAGTCAAGCGGGCAATTTACAAAGAGGCACCACACTACGAATATACACACCCCACCCTCAAATTAAAAACTATTTTTTTAAATCAAGCTTTGTTTTTTGTGTTGTTTTTCGTAAAGCTCACCACTCTGGAGTTGGTTCTTAAGATTCCTCATTTATCCCTTGGCAAGGGTTACCAGCACCTGAATTAAGCACTAATTTTAGTCAATGATTTACTTCAAACCAAAAAGGGCCACATAGGTCACTGAATTAGCATATGCCAGGGTTTCTTCTTCTTCTTCTTCTTTTTTTTTAAAAGATGTATTTATTTATTTGAGAGAGAGAGAGAGAGAGAGAGAGAGAGAGAGAGAGAGAGAGAGAGAGAAAGCATGCTTGTGGGGAGAGGAGGGGCAGAGGGAGAGGAAGAGAACCTAGAACAGACTCCCTGCTGAGCGTGGAGCCCCACACAGGACTCAGTCTCATAACCCTGACATCAAAACCTGAACAGAAACCAGGAGCTGGACACGTAACTGACCAAGCCACCCAGTGCCCCAGGGTTCCTTCCTTTTTAAAGTATGGTGTTGCTCAAAGAAAAAAAAATCACTAAACAAACATATCTTTTATATGACTCTGTGTCTCATCTTCTCACTTCTTCCTCTTTGTTTTCCCCTCCTTCTGGCTATTACTTTTTCAGTCCTCTGACACCTAAACTGAGCCTTGACTACTCTACTGAAATGGTCTCTTAAAAGAATGCCAATTAGTTATTTCTTACTCAGTGAAGACCATCTTCTCTCAGACTCACACTTCTTTCAACCCTCTGAAGCTGACTACCTCAATGGAGGGGTTAGAATTATTCTAAGATTCTGGTGCTGTGTTTCTCTCAGCTCTCCTATTATCATATCCTGGTCTTGGATCTCTGTATTTTCCTACCCACCACTAACAGTACTATCTATGATGATGAAGACAGCATATGATGTCATAGCAGCCAATATTCACGGAGGGCTCACCATGTGTTTGGGACTATTTGAATCCTCAATCACCATTCTATGGAGAAGGTTCTATGGTTACTCCCATTTTACATATGCAGAAACTCAGAAGAAAAGGTCGACTTGACCAGGTGACACAGACTGCAAATGGCAGGAGCTGGAGTTCAGTCTCAGGCAGGCTGGACCCCTAAGCCTATCCTTAGGCCTTGAACCACACTGCTACATCACCACATTGGCACCTAAGTCTCTGTCCTCAGTCCTTGGAAACTTTTCTCACTACTTTACTCACATTAAAATGGACGATTTATAAATTGACAGCCCCAAATATTCATCAGTCTCCCCAGTCTAGTCAATTAACTCATTCTTTAAACATGTGCTGCAAACCCCATTTGAATAGGGCATAACGCAGGACTGTATACAGGTACAGGTAACGCAGGTAGTATAGAATCCAACAATTATGTCTTCAAGGAACTGATGGGGGAAAGGGATGTGTGTGTTTGTGTGTATCCCTAAAGCAGAAAGTAATCCACACCATTAGAAAGCACTCCATTCATAAGGGAGATGGAAAAGGGGAGATTATTTCTGAGTAAGGCTTCATGGACACGGTACTATTTAAGCTGAGTTTGGAAAGATGTTCAAGACTTAAATTTATAGAAAAAGGAAAAGGAATTCTAGCCTAAAGGAATACTGAGTAGAGGCAAGGGAACAGGTGCATATGGAGAATGATGAGCCATTCAAACTGGCTGGAGTATAGAAAGGGTGACAACATTTCCACATTTGCCTAAAACAGTCTTGCTGTAGGCCCAACATAATTATTATAGGGCCCCTTTCACACCTGAGTGTCCCATCTGGAAAATTAGGAGCAGACAAGCCTAGAAAGGTAAGACTGAATAGTGGCCCCAGAAAGGCCTAGTGCCAAAGAAGAAAGATTCTTCTGTAAGTATTGGGACATCACTGAAGATTTAATAATGTGTATTTTAGGAGGATCAGGCAACACTTACAAACACAGAATAAGATGGGGGAAACTACTGATATGAATACGTAAGAGGCTTTTGCAATGATTCTGGTAATATATAATGAAGACCTGGACCAGGATAATGGCTGCTGAGATGGGATGAAGGACCTGGATATGAAAAACACAACAGCTTAGCTGAGGTGTTGGCACTTTTTTCTGTAAAAGGCCAAAGAGTAAATTTTTTAGGCTCTATGGTCTCTGTTACAATTGCTCAATTCTGCCACTGTAGCTGAAAGCAGCCACAGACAGTACATAAATGAGTAAACCAAGTTTTATTTCAATAAAACTTCATGTAGGGCACCTGGGTGGCTCAGTGGGTTAAAGCCTCTGCCTTCGGCTCAGGTCATGATCTCAGGGTCCTGGGATCGAGGCCTGCATCAGGCTCTCTGCTCGGCAGAGAGCCTGCTTCCTCCTCTCTCTCTGCCTGCCTCTCTGCCTACTTGTGATCTTCCTCTCTGTGTCAAATAAATAAATAAAATCTTAAAAAAAAAAAACAAAAACCTTCATGTATGGACACTGAAATTAGAAATTCGTATAATTTTCATGCTCATGAAGTATTGTCATTCTTTGATGTATTTCAACTGGTAAAAAACAAAACAAAACAAAACAAAAAAACTTAAAAACCATTCATGGCTTGTGGGCTATACAAACATAGGTAGTAGACCAGAAGGCCTTAGTCTGCCAAACCCTGGCCCGGCTGGATACCATACTTAGATCTACTAATCACAGCAGCATTTTGAACCTTTAAGCATCCTGTCTGGGATAATCTCAGAATTATTAAATCACCTGATTTTATTCTTGGCCAGAACTGCAAGTACCTTAATTAATGGAATCCCATTCATAATTGTTTTTCTTCCTCACAGAAGACAACACTGAACATATTCAAATCAGTATGTTTACTTCTGCTTAATTGATTTAATAATGGGTTCAAGGTAAATTATAGAGAAAAAGTATTCATGCTGTTAACCAACTTCAAAAATATGTCATTCTGACATGCTTTACTTCTCTCAGACATCGTCTTCGTAAATTGTCACAGTGCCTCACGCTTCAAGAGAAGGTAGACTGGCTCGGGCATACAAGCCGAGCAACTGGCTTAGCAGTAAAGAGACAGGTGATTCAAAGGAAACACACTATGCAGGTGACATATTTTCAAAGACTTCTCGCTATGTCTATGTATAGAAATTCCATCTCAATTGCCTACAGAGCAAAGATATTCTTTCCATAAATGTCACCGTAAAACTGAAGTTATTTTTTTATTTTTATTTTTTTTAGAATTAGCATCCTTTTGGCAAGGCAGAGCTGGAGAGATCGGGTGGGTAGGGGGCTGGTGCAAATACACAGCACTGCATCTACTGAGATTACTTCTACGATATTTCCAGGACCTCTAGGTAGTTTCAAAAACTGTAGCACTAGATGATCTTGCTGCTGCCTCCTGCCCCTCGAACCATTTACTTTCACATACCTTCCCCACCCGCGACATAACTGAGGCTCGTCCAGTCTTCCAAACTAATCTCCTGAGACATTGCTGCCTCCCTTCCTCGGGTGTCTGAAACGTAATATCTAATAATCTAGTATAACGACTCATGCACAGGCGAGGAAAATTATAGGATAAAGACAAGTCTAAAAATAAAAACTTAGCTTTCTGCTTCTAAAAGCTGAGTAAGAAGTGTGATCAATGATATAATGTTGAAGTAACATAAAATATGGAATAAAGAGCCAGAGTTGCTGTGATCAAAAGCTTTCCCTTAAATATTAGATATCCAAATGCCACCCTCCACCACTCAATTGTTTTCCCTAGTCCAAATCCCCATTGCATGGCTTTGAACAACTCTTAATCTAAGTCTAGAGGAATCTAATTCTACAAGATAGGCTGGCATATTCGAGGATGGAAAAAAAGAGAGGTTAATCATGTTCTGGATAAATTAAAAAAGGAACAGTTCTTAAGGGAAATGAAATCCAGAGCTCAGTTCCTTAGAGTCTTCACAAAACACGCTTTCCCCAAGATCAAGATCAATTTTAAAAGTTCAAACATGACTGTACCTAAAAGTACCTTGCGTTCCACGACCTATTATTACTTTCCCGAAAGCTTTATGGTAACTTTTCCATTTGTGCTCTAAGAGCAACTCTTTACCAGGAGCAAATGCTATCACTTCCTGGTGTTTTCCAGGCACTGTAACCCTGATCATTCTCCAACTTTACCTCTACCAGCAGCCCCTACTGATCACTTGTTACACGGGTAGCAAACCATGCATGTAGACCCCTATTCATAGGGAAGAGATCTACCTGGGTCATGAGATGAGTGCTTGCCCGGGGCATGTTGCTTGTTCCAGCCTGCACCGCATCACTGATGAGCGCAACACCCACTCATGACACCTCCTTCCTAACTTTGGTTACTTATTCCCCCAGGATAATAGCTTTTGTCAACACAAGCCATTGGCACCAAATCCCAGAAGTTTGAAGTCAAGAAACCTGGACATTAGTCCCAGTTCTGCTACTTACTGACGGTGTGATATTGACCAAGTGATTCAAACTTTCTGGACCTCAGGCTCCTTATCCATAAAGACAGAGATAATTGCTGTTCTCAAGGGGATATTAGGGAACTTAAATGAGATTATGGTGAAAAAACACTCTGCCAAAGAGTGAGAGGTATTCTGGGTTGAATGGAGCAGACTAATGAAAACTCACCCAGACCTCAGGCCCCTGAAATTGATCCTACCTTGCTGACATATGTGCGGAAGTAAAAGCTGGGAATAAAGTAAAATGAGGATGGGGATAAAGAGGAAAGGTTAAATAAGGTAGTAGAAGGTGAAACACAATCAAATGTTGTATGTGTTGGGGGTGTGGGGAGTTGATGGTAAGACACAGCTCTAGAAGCATACCAAATATTAAGCGGTATTCTACAATCCAAATGCTTTAGTCAAGTAGCTAAGGTTCTATATTTTATAAAGTATTTTTTTCAGTGTTTGTGGCCAAATTCCCGTGAAAGAATTTTATTATTAAGTAATACTTTTGGTCTTATTTCTCCATGTAAACATTCTCTCACACCAGATTTCATTCCAAGGATGTTCAAGATACCTGTTGGTTCAAATATTTGTGTCCCCTGTTCTCTGAGCACCAGACCTACAAAAATGATGGCACAGCTGAATTTAGATGTATCAGTCATTACTTAAAATGAAATATGCCACTTAATCTCAACCAACCGTAGAAGGCAAAAGAGGAAGAGAGACTGGCAGATCTGCCCAAAACTAACAGTTACCTCTGAGTGATGGAATAAAGGATGACATTTTCTGCCACATTACACACTATATAATGGTCATTCTGTACAATGACCAAATTTCTACAATGATCCATTGGGTGTGGTTTAAAAAGGGGCACAAAAGAACAAGGACTACCCTTTGTACATGGGAACTTTTATTTGCTCACAGATTGGCCCAGAATTTACTGCTATGAGATTTTTGCTTATGTACTTGCAGTGGAAAATGTCTAATCATCTTTATTTTAAAACAGACTTTTAACACAAGCACCGCCCTCCAAAATAATCTGCTGCAACATCCGCTTTTTGAAAGATGCAAAAATTAAGCCAGAGGGTTGAAATGATTTGTTTAAGATTACACAAGTAACAACAGCTTCAACACCAAAACCTGGGGGTCCTGACTTCCAACTCAGAGCTCCTTCCGCTATACATTCGCTTGAATTACACTTCTCTAAAGTCCACTACCGTGGGGATTAAGGAGTGCACTTGTGATGAGCACGGGGTGACGCATGGAAGTGTTGAATCACTACCTCGTACCCCTGAAACGAATATAACACTGCGTGTTAACTAACTAGAATTAAAAATAAATAAATAAATAAAGCCCACCACCATATGAGGGGTATCTGTGGGTGAGGTGCTACAGGAAAACAAAGATGGATAAAACCTAGCCCCTTGACTCAGGGGAGAGTTTTAAACCAAAGTACAAGCTGACATGTGTTCTGCTTTCATTACAGAAAACTGTAGTATGTCCTGGTGAAAGATGCCACTTGATTTTTTTCCCCAAAAGTCTGCATTCGGTCAGTCACATTCTGGCTACCACTTACAAGCTGTAAAGCCTCCATAATTTGGAAGGGAGGTGGTAGGGGAAGAGGAGTGTAATAAGTTAGCAAACAACTAATTATCCTTTAACTTTACGTTTTCAAAGTAACTGTGAACTTTACTTCCATTAGGCATTTCTCTCGTCCTTCTCTAGTAATACAGCCCCCACCCCTTTGAATGGAGGAGAAATATACTTACTTTTTTTTTTTTTTTTTAAATTTTTAGTGGTTCTGAGAACCTGTGATTTAGCTCGATTTGAGAGCTACGCGAAACCATTGCAGTCATTCACCTCTTTCTCCTTCCCTGGCGTGCGGGCTTTTTCTATCTACCTAGACGTTTAGGGCCAGGTCTGCCATCGCCCTAAATATAGTGGCGTGGCCCTGAAAACGCCCCGAGCTTGCTTCCAGGACCCCAACTCTGCCACCCCGTGCCTCCTACGTCCAGGGGAGATGAGTTCATCACTCCCTCCAACTCCTGTTTGTTCCGGCCGTCGAGACCCCACGACCAAGGCGGAGTCCTCCTTTCAGCTGACAGATCTGGGCGTCCCAGGAGGGCTTATTCTGAGAAAGGGACCTGAGAGGGACCTGGGGAGTAAGGGAGGGGGGGAGCTCGAGGGGCGGACGAGCGAGCCCTCCAAAGACGGAATCGGGGGAGTCAAGAACTGGCCTTCCTGCGCTCCAAATTAAAACACCACATCACGTAAAAACGGAAAGGTTCCCAACAGCAGAATTCTAAAACAAAACCACTCACCTGCAAAGAGGCCACCAGCAGCAGCAGCAGCAGCAGCCGCTCCTCAGAGCCGCCAAGAAGCCAGCTCCTCCTACAACTCATCACTGCCGCCGGCATCGACGCTCTTTTCTAGCTCGGGAGCCCGAAGGGGGTGGTCCTAGCGTTCTGCGTATTGGAAGGTCGAGCTGTCACTCATCTGAGGCCCCGCCCCACTCCCGGGAACAGGTCCGGGTCTTTTCCGTTTCCCAAATCCCTGGGGCGGACGGCGAGGCTCTGATTGGCTATCCGAGGAGACGAGCACACCCTACCACCAGTAAAGAGCTGACCTCGACGCCAGTGGGCGGGCTTGGGCCGGGGAAGTAGAAAAAAAACAAAGCCGGGAGCGTCGCCCCGGCAATAGAGGAACCTCAGGCGCTGGGGAGAGTTTAAGTCGTTGAAGGGCTAGAAAGCGTTTCGGGTCGCAGAGGAGATGCCTGCCAGTGTAGAGAAGTGTCCTCGGAATCCAGGAAGTGATGAGGTGACACCTCCTTTTACTCATGGGAAATTTCAACCTGGGGTGGTAGGTGGGAGTTCGCGCAGATGAAAGCTCCTGCTTTCCTTGTGGTTGTCCGTCTTAAATCGGCATTAAAGCGAAAGCCTTTAAAGTGCCCGATTTATGGGCGGTCACTCGCCCCCCCTTCTCTTAGTACTTTTATAGGGACTCCCCTTAGGCAATTCCCTGACACTATTTTGGTTGAGGAAGAAAAGTGATAAGTGGACTGCACTAAAAGCTTATGGAAAAGTTGACAGGAGGATGGAATGGAATGAGGAGGAGAATTATAAAAACTTGGAGCCCACAATTACTGAACAAGAGAAACCCATGAAAATACCCAAAGCCTGGCACGAGGCCCTTTAAGCATCTAAGTAGGCTTGAGCTCTTATCCCGCCAAACTGAAGCAAGTGTCAGAACTCTTGGTTGGGTGAGAAAGATAAGGAACGATATGTTTGACCACGTGGGAAATAGCCCTTCTTGATTTCTAGAAGCCGTCCTACCTCGTGTTTAGTGTCTTCTTTTGAGTTTTTCCTATTTCATCCCCTTAACAAGTTCAGTAGGTTTGTGACTGCCAAGCATAAACATAAACATAAGTTTGAAAAGATAATCTTCCCACATTTTAAACTCTGTGACATACTATGTATTGAATTCATTACAAACACTTAAGTGTTTGTAGTTAGTTCTGCATCTCATGTATCTGTCTTAGAGTATAACAGTTCCTCCTGGGATCTCAAAGAATGTATCTTCGCTTCTGGAAGAGCCCAGATCCAAGGCCTGACAGGTCCCAGCAGGTGATCGGTCCCACCTTGTGATAGTTGGAATTTTTAACTTGCACAAGATCGACTAGAGTCAGGTCAGAGCACCTGGAGGAAGCACCTTCCAGTCTTGACTCCCAGGAATGCAGCTTCCAAATCCTGTACTCTTACTCACTTGTTTTTCCCCTTCTCCATATAAGACTAGGACAGAGTGAGGGAAAAACTTTTCTGCGGTCGTGTAACATCAAAGGTCGCTGTCGTGTAACATCAAAGGTCCCTACCCAGTGCCCACCATCCCTACTCTGGAGGGTAAAGACAACCATTCACATGTGTCAGAGCCTTAGAGCATTTGACATTTAGGGATACTTACATAGAACTTAAGGGCACCTGCCATTGGATTTGGTTTTATTGTTGTGGATACCAACGGAATGCTAGCTTGTCACATAGAACATTAACAATATCAAACTTCACCTGCCTTTTGGAATCTCATTGTACAGGTTGTGCAATTTGAAGTTTAAGAGATTTATTCACAGTGACACAGGTGGTTGGGACAGAGCTGTGACAAGGACCCAAGGTTACCAATTCATAATTCTGAGAAAATGCTTCCTCTTCCACTGTCTCCACCCACCCCCCAAAAAAGCAGTAGTTTTTTTTGTTTTGTTTTACTCAAAATTACTAATATTAAAATTAGCTTCCATTGAGGCCAATCAGGAGAAATTTAATTCTGATATAGCAAGCAGTATAGATAAGAAAATAACTCAGTGTCTCAGTTCATTATTTTATTTCCAGCAACTTTTGGTGTAGTCCTACTTTCATCCAAGCAAGGAATGAAAATGCAGTAAATTTTTTTTCTTTTTTTTTTATTAACATATAATGTATTATTTGTTTCAGGGTACAGGTCTGTGACTCATCACTCCTACACAATTCACAGCACAATTCACACCATAGCACATACCCTCCCCAGTAAATTATTATAGCTGTGTTGTCTCTTTGTTTTTCTGTGATGTGTGTGTATTGAAAAGTCAGTGTTAACACATGTGGTAATTAAAGATTGGTAGCAGATTGTCTTATTCAGGACCTGAATAAAATACTTTTATGATAGCATATGTACTTGGCCCAAATAATTTCATAGCTATTTGTACAGAGCCCCTAGCCTTTGAAGTAGGGTTGAGCTGGTCCACCAAGCATCAAAGCATCTACTGATCTAGGCTATTCTGCCTTTTTCTGCCCTGGCAGAGCTATTGGTTCCCTCCCCCACTCCCTCCCACCAGCAAACTCCAGAATTCTGTGACCCTATAGCCAATGTAAAAGTGTCTCCTTGTCTTCACGGTTATCAGGTCACATCATAATCTCATTGTTTGCTGCTAGTGTCTAGTGTCCCACCACAACCTACCTTCTTCAGATTCAGATTAAAATCTGAATAGGATAGTAGGCTTATGTTTGGCTCCCACCATTGCCCTATTAAATACAGATCTCCTCTAGTGAAACTAAAAGCTGGAAATGCTCTCATGGATCAGTCATGTAGACCCACCAAAGGGACTTCAAAGCCATCTGTCGCTTCATTTCACAAGTGAAAATGTAGAATCCTCATCTCACAGAGTAGTGTGAGGAATAACAGGCAATTTTGAAATAGTTTTGCAATCTGTGAAGCGCCTGACGTCAGCCATTTTCTAGCACTGGGAACTTAGGCATGCCGCTTGACCACAGCCCACGTCTTTATCTGTGAAATGGTGAGAAGCCCTAAGTGACTAATGTGAAGATTCAGTGCCATAATACAGTGTTTACCTGGCACATGAAAGGGGTTCAATAAATGGTAGTTATTCTTAACAGTCACAGTAAATGATAAATGTAAAAAGTGTTCTAACTACTTACAAGTACTCTTATTTTAAGAACTCAAGATTAAGTTTGGCCTTTGTGCTTTACCCCCCTTTCCTGCTCTCAAGCAGAGACCTGAACTCCTGCAGAGGATACAGGAGGTGACTGACAAAGATGGAGACGCACACACAGATCTACCGGCTTAGCCAGGAGCCACCGGTATTGGGAAATGTGAACGACGTGCAATTTCCCTAGTCTAAGGCTCGACACTGAGCATCGTCAGGCAGGAAAAGAGCCAGGTTGGTTTTTCTTTTTATTCCACACTCAATTCGGGGTGGGTGGGGACCCAAAACTCTTTAAAAGGTGGGACAAAGGAGAAAGGGAAGAAACTTGTAGAAAATCAAGAGGCACCTTGCCCACATACAAATTCTTTACTTCACTGCTGGGAAAAAGGCCACATTTCTTTAAAACGCTTGTTTTTCTGTGGTGATGAACAAAAAGTCACAATTTCTGCCCAGGGGAGTTGTTGTTTAATAGCTGTATCATATTTACATATTCTAAATCTATATTGAAAAAATATTACATTTATCGTATAAGGTTAAGAAAAAAAATTTAAAGCCCCCATAACCCTACCACTCAGAATTTATCATTGACAATTTTTATTTCCTTCTGTTTTCCCCTATAAATCAATTATTAAAAAAAGGAATCTGTAATGTATATACTATTTTATAGCCACATTTACTTCATTTATCATGAACATGCCCTCCTGTCATTTAATACTCTTTTTCAATATGTAGTTCCATCATGTATACGTGCCTTCAAGTATTATGTCTCACTCTTCAACTCATCTGCTACTCTCGGGCATTGAGGGGGTTTCAAAAAGATTCAGGGATTTAAACAGGCTGTTTCTGTCCCCAAATGACAGGGTGCTCTGGGAATGTCTGTTGAACCGAAGGGACTGCCTGTTGGCCACAGTTCTTTTTCGACAAGGCTGATAATAAAGGTGGCCAGGAATTCTTTTCTCTCTGCTAGGTGTTGCAGAGCTTGAACACTGAAACCATGTAAGCCTGAAAGTTCCAAAGGAGGGTTGCCTTTTGACCCCTGCTTCCCTCAGGGTTTCCGGTTCTTTAACCTGAAGAAAAGGAGTTTAGGTGACAGAAAAGTTGCGGGGGGAGCCGGTGGAAGTCAGGTCTCCATTAATAGAACCTCAGCAGATTCCTGGCGTTGATGTGTCCATTTTATAGATGAGGAGAGTAAGGCCTAGAGAATTTGTCCAAGCCTGCAGAGCTCATTAGCAAACCAGAGGTTGACTCCTACGCTTGGTTCTCAAATTTGGACTCTTCCCACCAAGCTTCCCACTGTTTCTAAAAGCTGATGGATATAACTTCATTCTTTTCTTTTTCTGTGAGGAATTTGTTGTCAGTCTTCTAGGACATATTTTTTATCTACTCCCTAAAAAAACAAAAAAAGTACCCTACTGTCCAAGAATTCCTTCCATCTGTGGGTTTTCCGAGTTGGCTCACTCTTTGCCTGAAGCATATATCTTCAGGTTTTGTTTTGTTAGAGATTTTATTTATTTATTTATTTACTTGTGTGTGAGAGAGAGAAAGAGCACAAGCAGGGGGAGGGGAAGAGGAGCAGAGGGAGAAGGACATGCAGATTCCATGCTGAGCCCAGAGCCCGACGTGGGGCTCAATCCCACAACCCTGAGATCATGACCTGAGTGGAAACTAAGAGTCGGATGTTCAACCGACTAAGACATCCTGGGGCACCTATCTTCAGTTTCTGACGAGCAGTCAGATGACTTAGCTTTTTTCTTACATATTGCTTATTTTCTTATATAAGTGACCTTACTGTATACTTTGGAAGGTCAGAGTCATAAAAGGAAGGTCTTTAAACCCTGCAACAATTTAACAACATTACACATAGTTCCTTTAGCTTTTAGGAGTTATGAAGTATGACTATGCACGTGTGTGTGTGTGTGTGTATTTATGTTTATATATATGTATACATATGATATGAAATGTGACTTGAAGTATGATATATATGACATGAAGTCTGTATATAGCAATAAGCCTATTTTTCTGGTTTAGCTCATAAACTGTTTCTGGAGGAAATTCTAAAAAAGGTTTTCCAGAATTGTTTAGAGCCATGAAGCAGTCTTGAAATGGATGTATAACATCCCAATATGACATTTTTAAGCCAATAACACTTACTTGGAAGTGTAATTTCTAGAACATTTTGTTAATGTCTCTTAATACAGTCTTTCCAAAGTCAGTTTCAATCAAGGGTACATGTTTTAAAATACATTTTTTCCATTCATCCTCTTCCCCCAACACACTATCAACACCCTAACCGAAGCTACCACTACCTCCTGCCTGGAGTTTCTCTGTACACTCCTTACCAAATTTTCCTGAATCCACTGTCACTCTCTTTTAGGCAGCCAAGATGATATGGGTAGAGTACCTTTGTAGTCATATGACAACTAAACTCCCAGCCCATCTAGCTTAAAACACTGCAATAGTAAATAAATCTTTTTATTGGAGGAGGGTCCCTAGGTGGCTTAGTCCATTAAGCCTCTGGCTCTTGATTTCAGTTGAGGTCATGATCTTGGGGTCATCAGATGGAGCCCAAGCCCATTTCAGGCTCTGCACTCAACAGGGAGTCTGCTTAAGATTCCCTCTTTCCCTGTCCCTCTGCCCCTAACCCTCCCTCTCAAATAAATAAATAAATCTCTTAAACAAAACAAAAAACACTGCATTGGTTTCCCATTGTTCCTAATGTTGACCTGCCTTCTTCCTCCCTACGACCACTAGACCTCTGTACGTGCACTTTCTCTCCCTAGAACGCTGTTTCCTCCCAAGTTACAGCATAGAACAATAATCTAAGTTTCCTAACTCCCAGGCTGACTCTCTAATGCAGTTGTATTCCTGGGGACTAATAATTGTCCAGCAGGAAGAAAATGTGATTTGGAGGTTCAAAAGAAGTGTTGGAGTGTGCGCTTGGAGCCAGTCTGCCTGCATTCCAATCCTGTCTCTGTTCTGTCCTAACCATGCAAACTTGGGCAACTTATTGAGCATCCTTGCCTTATTTCTTCTGTTGTATAATAAACACAGTCAAAGTTCCTACCTTATATAGTTGTATTATTTATATAAGTTAACACATGGAAAAGAGCCCAGTAAGTTTTCACTTTAAAAAGTCTCTACGAGGGCGCCTGGGTGGCTCAGTGGGTTAAAGCCTCTGCTTTCGGCTCAGGTCATGATCTCAGCGTCCTGGGATCGAGGCCCGCATCGGGCTCTCTGCTCAGCAGGGAGCCTGCTTCCTCCTCTCTCCTCTCTCTGCCTGCCTCTCTGCCTACTTGTGATCTCTCTCTCTCTGTGTCAAATAAATAAATAAAATCTTTAAAAAAAAAAAAGTCTCTACGATACATTAAGGACCCAATATTGTTTCTTATGTATAGAATAAAATCAACCTTGCTGATATTCTCTTGTTTTCTTTTGGAGAAAAACATACAGTAAGCAACTGGGAGGCCCTCCTCGGGCAGGGGAAGGCTGGTCCTAGCAGATAAGGCTGCAGGGGCCACACTACGGAGGGTAAGGCATATGATTACTTATGAAAACAAGTGCCAGGCCACAGATGCCAGTGTGTTGAGATAACATGAAGCTATGGGGTTTTAAAAATACAGAGGGGGGAAAATACTAAAGAAATCTAAAATGGTATAAAGAAATCACAACAGCAAACAAAAGACAATCTATCTACAAGTGAAATTATCATAAGCTTCTAAACCAAGCCTTCTTAAGCAAAATATCTTTTCCCTATGTAACAGACATTTTTTAATTATTATGTTAGTCACATACAGTACATCGTTAGTTTTTGATGTAGTGTTCCATGATTCATTATTTGTGTGTAATACCCAGTGCTCTTTACAACATGTGCCCTCCTTAATACCCATCACCGAGCTACCCCCTTACCCCTACCCCCCTCTCCTCTGAAACCCTCGGATTGTTTCCTGGAGTCCATAGTCTCTCATGGTACATTTCCCCCTCTGATTCCCCCCTCCTTCAGTTTTCCCTTCCTTCCCCTAATGTCCTCCATGCTATTCCTTATGTTCCACATATGAGTGAAACCATATGATAATTGTCTTTCTCTGCTTGACTTATTTCCCTTAGCATAATCCCCTCCAGTTCCATCCATGTCGATGCAAGTGGTGGGTATTCATCCTTTCTGATGGCTGAGTAATATTCCATTGTGTATATGAACCACATCTTCTTTATCCATTCATCTGTTGAAGGGCATCTCAGCTCCTTCCACAATTTGGCTGTTGTGGACATTGCTGCTATGAACATTGGCGTGCATGTGGCCCTTCTTTTTACTACATCTGTATCTTTGGGATAAATATCCAGTAGTGCAGTTGTTGGGTCATAGGGTAGATCTATTTTTAACTTTTTGAGGAACCCCCATACTTTTTTCCAAAGACGCTGTACCAACTTTCATTCCCACCAACAGTGTAAGAGGGTTTCCCTTTCTCCACGTCCTCTCCAACATTTGTTGTTTTCTGTCTTGTTAATTTTTGCCATTTCCTTGATGGCTAATGATGTTGAACATTTTTTCATGTGTCTGTTAGCCATTTGTGTGTCTTTGGAGAAGTGTCTGTTCATGTCTTCTGTCCATTTTTTTGACTCGATTATTTGTTCTTTGGGTGTTGAGTTTGATAAGTTCTTTATAGATCTTGGATACTAGCCCTTGATCTGTAATGTCATCTGCAGATATCTTTTCCCATTCTGTTTTTTGCTGTGCAAAACTTTTTATCTTGATGAAGTCTCAAAAAGTTCATTTCTGCTTTTGTTTCTCTTGACTTTGGAGATGTGTCATAAAAGAAGTTGCTGTGGCTGATGTCAGAGAGGTTACTGCCTATGTTCTCCTCTAGGATTTTGATGGATTCCTGTCTCACATTGAGGTCTTTCATCCATTTTATCTTTTTGTATGGTGTAAGAGAATGGTCATGTTTCATTCTTCTATATATATCTGTCCAATTTTCCCAGCACTGTTTATTGAAGAGACTGTCTTTTCTCCCTTGGATGTTTCTTCCTGATTTGTCGAAGATTAGTTGACCATAGAGTTGAGGGTCCATTTCTGGAGATTCTATTCTGTTCCATTGATCTATGTGTCTGTTTTTGAGCCAATACCAGGAAGTCTTGGTGATCACAGCTTTGTAATATAGCATGAAATCAAGCAACATAATGCCCCCAGCTTTCTTTTTCTTTTCCAACATTCCTCTGGCTATTCAGGTTCTTTTCTGGTTCCATACAAATTTTAGGATTGTTTGTTCCAGCACTTTGAAAAATGCCATTGGTATTTTGATTGGGATGGCATTGAAAGTGTAGATTGCTCTGGCCAACATAGACATTTTAACAATGTTTATTCTTTCAATCCATGAGCATGGAATTTTTTTCCATCTTTTTGTGTCTTCCTTAATTTCTTTCATCAGTGTTCTATAGTTTCTAGAGTATAGATCCTTTACCTCTTTGGTTAGGTTTATTCCTAGGTATCCTAGGTTTATTCCTAGGTATATCCTAGGTTTTTGGTGCTATTGTAAATGAAATTGATTCCCTAATTTCTCTTTTTACAGTTACATTGTTAGTATATAGAAAAGCAACTGATTTCTGTGCATTGATTTTATAACCTGCCACATTACTGAATTGCTGTATGAATTCTAGTAATTTGGGGGTGGAGTCCTTGGGTTTTCCATGTAAAGTACCATGTCATCTGCAAACAGAGAGTTTTACTTCTTCTTTGCCATCTTGAATACCTTTTCTTTCTTTTTGTCTGATTCCTGATGCTAGGACTTCTAGTACTATGTTGAACAATAGTGGTGAGAGTGGACATCCTTGTTGTGTTCCTGGTCTTAAGGGAAAAGCTCTCAGCTTTTCCCCATTATGATACTCACTGTGGGCTTTTCATAGATGGTTTTTAAGAAATTGAAGAATGTTCCCTCTATCTCTATACTCTGAAAAGTTTTAGTCAGGAAGGGATGCTGTATTTTGTCAAATGTAACAGACATTTTTGAGGCTACCTGAAGTCCTAAAATTTTTTAACAGAATGTTTTCTGGTGGCTTCCAGAGCTGTCCTTTCTATAGCTACTACTTTTTTTTTTTAAGATTTTACTTATAATTTATTTGAGAGAGAGAGCAGGAGCAGAGGGAGAAGCAGACTCCTCACCAAGCAGAGAGCCTGATGTGGAGCTAGATCCCAAGACCCTGGGATCATAACCTGAGCTGAAGGCAGATGCTTAACTGACTGCACCCCTTCTATAGCTACTTCTAAGTGCTGTTTTGTGTCCAGAGAGAAGTCACTTTACCTATAGGTCTGTGACTCCAAAATGAGTGAGACAAAACTCTTCACATTTCCCATTTGAATCTTCACAGAATCTTTACTACTTAAATTTAGAAAATAGCTTGACTGGCTTCATTCATCATGAATTTTCAAGTATGGAATAATGAGAATAAGCAATTTCTTACCAGTCTTGTGACCATCAGCCAGTACCAGCAACTGAGCATTGGTCTTTTTATGCCAGTTGAGTACCCTAACTAGTCCCTGACATCCTCTCTCAGTGAGCTGTCAGATAAGAGGAACAGGGAAATCACCTGTTGCTAACCACAGGATGTAAAAGTTGGCAAAAAAGGTTATCTGTAAACTAGTTATGATTTATAAAGTGGGTAGTGGCAAAGGCACCAATGCTGGTGATTCTTGACATGCTGAATGATGTGCTGAAACTTGGATTATTGTGATCCGTGATTACTCAGTGGCAGTGGAAGCAGAGAACTGTAATGCCAAATGACCTACATTTCTTCATCTTTGGAACTCTAAGCAAGTATGTAAAAGGCCAGGCATCTATATCTTGCTAAAACTTCCCTTGTGATGAAAATTATTTTTTAATAATAATAATAATTATTATTATTTTAGAGAGAGAGAGATCTCTTTCATACAAGAGCAGGTTGGCAGGTGGAGGGGCAGAGGGAGAGGGAGAGAGAGAATCCCCAGCAAGCTCTACACCCCACGCAGAGCTTGACCCACGCTCCATCCCACAACCCTGAGATCATGAGTTGAGCCAAAATCAAGAGTAGGATGCTTAACCGACTGAGCCACACAAGTGCCCCCCTGAAAAGTATTTTTGACTAATAGGAAAGAGCCAGTGTTCTCAGCTCCAAGCCCAATAATATTAGGCAAAATATTAATAACAGACCAACTTTTAACAAAGTATTATAGAAGTTACATTTTTTATTCCCCAAAAAGGTTGATTTAACAAATATATGCATACTTTATTATGTTAGGTATATAATATATAAATATGTAATATGTATTCCTCTTTGCTTAAACTCCTATATTTCCTTATACTTTTTGTAGCATCTCTGCCTTCTCTAAACATGGAGGAGAAAGAAGAGCAAAAAAGGAAGAGGAAAAATGAAAAAACAGTAAAAACTTCAGTAATGCACAGGATCTGTTCTCAATCAGCTAATCAAACCCAAAAGTAACCAATTATAAATTAAATGTCTCCTAATGTTTAAGAAATTGTGGTAGGGGGCGCCTGCGTGGCTCAGTCAATTAAGCGGCTGCCTTCAGCTCAGGGCATGATCCCAGAGTCCTAGGATCAAGTCCCATAGGCCTCCCTGCTCAGCGGGGAGTCTGCTTCTCCCTCTGCCCCTCCCCCTGCTTGTGCGTGCACTTTCTCTCTCCCCCCCAAAATAAATAAATAAATTTTTTTTTTTAATTAGGGGGAAAAAAGAAATTGTGGTAAGAATTTTGAATAAATTGAGTTAACAGTACTTTTAGTGCCTACCATGAACTGTGCCTGGAGCAAGAGCTATAAATCTAAATGAAGCATTTTCCTTGTCCTTAAGGAGCATGGCTCAGTAGGAAAGAGACCCAACTCATGAGTTGTTAATTACAGCCCAACAGATATAAATGCCAGTGCAGTTATTAAGATGTTTTGGTGGAAGGCCAGGGGACGCTCAAGTGTGTGTAGGGGAGGCTCTGGGGATGCAAAGAAGTTGGCAGTTGGCCTGAGTCCCCTGTAGTGTGTAATCCCTCCTTAGTCATTCCTTGTCTTCCACAACCTTGATGTGTTTGAAGAGTACAGATGATTTTGTCAAATGTCTCTCAATTTGAGGTGCCTAATGTTTTCTCATAACTGACCTGAGGTGATGCACGTTCAGTGAGAATACCACGGAGTACTGTGTTCTTCTAACTGTCTCGTCCCACGGGGTTCATGATGTTGACGTATCTTGTAATTGGTGGTATTAACCTTGATCCGTTGGTTTAAGGTGGTTTCTGCCAAGTTTTTCCATTTAAAATTATTGAATTTCCCTTTGTAATTAATAAATATCTTGGGGCAGATATTTTGAAATGATGCACGCTTTATTTCTCTGCAAACTTTGACCCACTAACTTTTTCATCTATGGATGGAGCTTGCCTGCAAGGATTATTATTGTGGGTATTTCATGGTCATTTTATATTTTTCTCTTTCCTTTTACACTTACTAGTCAAATTCCACTGTAAGGAAGAGCTATCCTGTCTCCCCCACTTACTTATTTAATTAATTACTTTTATCAGTAGGGACTCATGGATATTTATTATGTTTATGGATTAGAATCTAACACTGTGATGATTTATCTTGCTGCTCGAATTGTTCCAGCTTTGACACATGTTCTAACTTTCTGGCGCCACAAGACATTCCAGGTTCATCTCACATGTTACCTGCCTGGGACCTGGAATCAACTATTTCTCCAAGGAGCTCTGGTTCCTGTCTTAAAAAAGTGATGTTTGGAAACAAAGATCTGAGCACAAGCGGTGACACTGGCTAAAATTTCTGACCATTTCAAATTGATGAAAGTTCAGAGTAATTAGAATTCATATGCTCATGGGAATTGGTACAATCAGTTTGGGAAACAATTTGGCATTAGCTAGTAAAGTTGTAGGGAGGTGCCTTCCACGAACCAGTGATTCCACTGGAAAAACTCTTGCCTGTGTGCAACAGGAGTACACACAGCTTTGTTCAGAATACCACAAAACTGAAATAACCCAAATGCCTGTAGTCAGAGAAAAGACAAATAGAGTGTGGTATATTCATGAAGTAGAATCCTCTAAAGCAGTGGAAATGAACTATAGCTACACACACCAACATGAGTGAATCTCGGACATATAATATTGCCCAGAAATGAATATCTGCAGTATGACTCCATTTACTTAAAATCCATCCACATGCAAAATGAAACAATGTAGACATTTGTAGGGGTTCACAAAGATAAGATGATAAAGCTAGAAAGAAAAGGGAATGATAACTACAAAATTCAGAATAGTGGTTTCAGGTAGGGGATGGGAGGCAGTGGGCTTCAGAGCTATTGGTAATACCATTTTTTAAGCTGAAAGATGGGTTAATGGACATACATTTTATTTAGGCAGGCATATATATGTGTGAAATATTGCATAATGAGAGGGGAAGGATCTGGAGGTAGGGAAGGAAGGAAAAAGAGGAATAAAAGAAGGGATGGAAGGATGGAGGGAAGGAAAGGAAAACAAAAAAGCATTCCTGGACATAGTATCTTAAGATCTAGTTGGTGGTATTTCAAATTCTGGCACCAAATATCTGTTTGGCTTTGGATGAATCCCTACACTTTTCTGAGCCTCAGTTTTCACACCAGTTAAGTGGGAACAATGTACTTTGCCCTATGTGGTTCCCTGTGTTATTGTAAGGACAGAATGAAATATTTGTACCTATAAAATAGTGCTTCAAAAAAGTAGCAAAGTGTTCAAAAATATAAAAGAAAAAAATTGGGGCACTTGGGTGGCTCAGTGGGTTAAGCATCTGCCTTCCGTTCGGGTCACGATCAGATCACTAAAGAAACTGTAGTCCAGTTCTACTGTCTCGCCCTGAAGGAAGGTAGAAAAGTAGACAATGTGCATTGGGTCTTTACCCCTTTAAAACCTACCTCGAGATCAGCTAAGCATACCCATCTTGGGGAATTTCAAATCTTACCCTGCCCCACTCCACACGTGTACACTTCTTCCTTTCCCTCTTTAACCTCATCCATCAGACATTTCCTGTTTATATCTCTGAGACACCTTGATTGTGATGCACAAATGAGCTTTTTCGTGCACTCTAACTAGAACTGTGTTTCTCATTTTATTCTTGGGCATCCTTATCTACTGAAGTTAGGAGTTGAACTATCACCAAAATAAAAAAAAAAGAAGAAAAGATTTTTGTCCTCATAGCAGAAATTATTTTTTATACACAATAGAGGATTTATTTTCATCAAGAGTATGTGCTTCTTTCAGCAAACAAGGTCATGTATGAAGTCATCAGTTCTGTAAAAGGCAAGGAAGAAAACAACTAGTTCAAAGAGAGCATTTTCCTCCTTCTTGGTATGCAATGTCACATACTTGAACAATGTGTATCAAGTCAATTCAGTGATGGAGTGTGATGTAATATGTAAGCATGGCTTGGAGTCAGGAGACTTTGGGTCTACTCCCACGATTTATTATACTAGCTGTGTGACCTTGGCATAAATTGCTTAAAATTCATCTATTTGTCTGTAAATTTAAGCTGTTAACTATGTGACCTTTAAAGTTGTGGGCTTTCTCTGAAGTGGAGAGTGAGACAATCCCTTAAGCCAGAGTCTTTGAATGGGGCTAGAGTGGTCCCAGATCAATCTTCTCCCCATCCCGGATCCATGAGAGAATAAATATAAATCCCCCATCGAAGCCTCCTGATTTGTTAAAATTAAATACAATCAAGTATAATAAAAAATCAACAAACCTACCACGAATGAAAGGAGAAAACAATAGCAACACATTTAATTTCCTGAGAATTTAGATATTGAAATTATCAAACAGTATAAAATAATTATGGATCAAGTGTTTCAAGAAATTAAAGATGGAATAAAAACTGAAAAAGCGTCAAAATATAAATCTAATGAAAATACCAGGCACATTTGAAAAAAACACTTAGAGCATTTATGGATAACGTATAATTATTAGTGGACAAGTTAAACAACAGGATATATGCAGCTGAAGAAAGAGTTAAATCTGAAGGAAATACTCAGGCTATAACACATAGAGACAAGGCAGTAAATATGGAAGAGATGTTAAACTACATGGAGAGTATAATCAATAAGTAAAACATATCTAATTTGAGTTCTAGGAGGAGGAAATAGAAAAAAAAGGCAATATTTCAAGACATAAAGGCTAAGATTTTCCCAAAACTCTTGAAAGGACATGAATCCACAGCTAGAGGAAACAGGAGTCCCAAACAGAATAGATAAATAAAATGAAAGTCACACCCAGATATATGTTAGCAAAACCAAAGAAAATCAAAGACAAAGAGAAGATCTTAAAAGTAGAGGAAAAAAAGATAATTTACAAAGGAGGACAAGTAGATAGCAATTTCTCAATAGCAACAGTGGAAGCCAGAACACAGCAGAACAGTATCTTCAGAATTCTGAAGAGAAGATAACTGTTGAACTAGATTCATGGATTTAGCAAAACTGTTTTTCAAGGACAAAGGCAATAAAGACACTTTGAGACAAACATGGGTTGCATTTGCAACCAAGAAACCTTATGTAAAGGAATTTTTAAAGAATGTTCTTTAAGGCACCTGGGTGGTATAGTCAGCTAAGCATCTGACTCTTGGTTTTGGTTCAAATCATGATCTTGGGGTTGTGAGATGGAGCTCCAGTCTGAACCTCGGGTCTGCTTAAGACTCTCTTTTTCTCTCCCTCTGCCCCCCCACCCCCACTTTCTCTCTCTCTCTCTTTCAAATAATAAATAAATCTTAAAAAAAATGAATGTGCTTTAAAAAGAAGAAGAATGGTTCTAAAAGCAAGTTTGGGATCCCCACATGCACAAGATTGAAGTATACAAAAATCAGCCCAAAATGGATCAAAGACCTAAAAGTGAGAGCTAAAACTGTAATACCCTTGGAAGAAAACATAGGAGTAAATCTCCATTATCTTGGGTTTGGGGACAGTTTCTTAGGTATGCCACCAAGAGCACAAGCAACAAAAGAAAAAAAAAATATTGGACTTCAAAATTGAAGATTTTGTGCATCAAAGGACATGATCAAAAATGAAAGAACAGAATGGAAGCTATTATTTATAAATCATATAAACCATGTGCCTAGTATTCAGAATTTAGAAAGAACTTCTACAACTCAACAATGAAAAGACAACCCAGTTAAAAAGTGCGGGCAAATGATTGCATAGACATTTTCCAAAGAAGAAACACAAACGGCCAACAAACCTATGAAAAGATGTTCAACATCATTAGTCATTAGAGAAAAGCAAATCAAAACTGCAATGAGATGCCCACTTCATGCTCAGTGGGATGGCTATAATTTTTTTTAATGGAAAATAACAAGTGTTGGGGAGAATGTAGAGAAATTAGAACCCTTGTACATTGTTTGTGGGAATTTTAAATGGTGCAGCTGCTACGGAAAAAATTTTGGTGGTTCCTTCAAAGGTTAAACAGAGCATTACCGTATGAACCAGCAAATCCACTTCTAGTTATTGCCCCCCCCCAAATTGAAAACAGGTATTCAAACAGATACTTGTACACAAATGTCCATAGCGGCACTATTCACAATAACCACATTATGTTGAGTGAAAGAAGCCAGACATAGAAGGTCACATACTGTATGATTCCATTTGAAATATCCAGAATAGGCAGAGCCATAGAGACAGATTACTGGTTGCCAATGGCTGGGGAGAGGAAGGAATGTGAAGTGACTGCTTAATTGGCATGGAGTTTCCTTTTGGGATAATAAAAATGTTCTGGAACCAGATAGAAGTGATGGTTGCACAGTGTTGTAAATGAACTGTCACTGAATAATACCCATTAAAATGGCTAAAATTGTGAATTTTATGTTATGTGAATTTTACCGCAATACAAAAAACTTCAGGGGCGTCTCTGTGGCTCAGCTGGTTAAGCGTCCAGCTCTGGATTTCAGCTCAGGTCATGATCTCAGGGTCATGGTTTCAAGCCCTGTGTCAGGCTCCGTGCTAGGTGTGGATGGTACTTAAGATTCTCCCTCTCTCTCTGCCGCTCCCCCCATCCCACCCTCACGTATGTGCTTTCTCTCTCTCCCCTTCGCTCCAAAAAAATTTTTTTTCACAGATGCACAGAAATTAGCAAACATGTAGGTTTCTGTGGTTCTAAAAATGAAAATTAAAATTGTAGACAACACAAACGTGTGAGTTGAGAAAGGAGTAATCAGAGCATTAAAGTCCTTACAAGACCCTGTGGGAGCCATTGGCTTTCAAGTGCTTTTGACTGTGATCAACAGTAACAAATGTCTTATATTGTCACCCAGTGTACACACATTTGTATATGACTGAAACAAAAATTTCACAAAATAGTCCTTGCCCTAACTATGTATGTTGTACACCATTTTCTAATCTAATTAATTTCATTTTAAAAATGCTAATTGTGTCCCATTAAGTTTATTTCATAAACCAATAATGGGTTGTAACATGCTACTTAAAAAAAAAAAGTCTGGTGTAAAGTGTGTGTGATGACACCCAGGTAAAGATGTGGGCCAGAAAAAAAAAAAAAAAAAAAAGGAAAAGGTCTTGAGTTGTCCAATATCTGCTCTGATGCTGGGTCAACAAGCAAATGCAAATGGTGAATTGGCAGTATTTTCCACAATCTTTTGAAGATGTCACCATATTCTAGTATGGTGATCTCTGTGGGGCAAAAGTATATTTCTACTAATGCACTGGAAACATTTTGAACAATTCTGAATTTGTGTAGTATTCTGTAAATTGACAAGATAAAGTTCTCTTGAGTTACTCAATATGGATGCAGCTAATGGAAAGAATTTCATATTCATTTCAAATTCATATTCATAGGCAGAATAGTCCATCTCAATTTGAAGAAATCAGAAGATCTGAGTGATGGTCTTACTCTTGTTATCTTGGACAAGTGACTTCATCTGTCCTGGTTTCAAGTCCCTCATCTGCAAAATTAAAGGGAACTTTAAAGTTTTTCCTAAAAAAGAAATCTGTAATTCACTCTAACAAGTCCACACAAACCCCTGATTTCTCTCTCTCCCTCTCCCTGTCCCTGTCTCTCTCCCTTTCCCTCCCTCTCTCTCTCACACACACACATACACACAACTGCATTGCATCAAGATGAAGGAAATTTAACATAGACTCTTGTGAAACATTCACAACATTGGCGTTAATCTATTTTAAAGTAGGAAGTGATGAGAGGTGATGATTTATTGAGCATACTATATATTTTCAGACATGATTTTTTATTTATAAGACATGTAGAGCTTTTTTAAAATTGTTGATTGGGTGTGGTGTATTTTAGTTACTGCAACTTCAGGAGTTTACCAGGTTAAGAAAGGGGATTATACTGGTCTGAGCCTGTACCAGTAAATATGTCCATATTCCATGGCAGCTAAATGGCTCATGTTTAAATGCTTGTTCCAACTGCTGCAAGGTACCTCAAGGAACAATATTTGGTAAGTTATGTTTACATATGAGATATAATTATTTGTTTTTCCCACCACAGCTTTTTGTTCATGTTTAGCTAATCATTGTAGCCATCCATGCTCTCAAGTGAGATGTGACTAAGAGATTTGGTGTCCTCAGCCCACCACTGTCTGGAAGATTCCTACTAGATGAACGAGTGGAAAAGACACTCTCCACTTCAGCCATTCTGCATTATTTTCAGTTGCCTGAAAGCTTTTTGATGATATTTGCTTATTGGGTTTTTTTGTTTTTTTACTTTTTTGTGTGTGTGGAAAATTTCAAACATAGATAAACAGGATTGTGTAATGAACCCCACTTACTCATCACTCAACTTCAACTATGAATATTCTATCATTCTTGTTTTATCTATACCACCTACTCTCCAGCCCCTCTATTTGATTATCATTATTTTTTGGAGTTTTTAGAGTAAAATTTACATGCATTGAAATGCACAATTAATTGAACTGTTTTGACAACTAGATACACCTGTGTACATATGACCTTACCAGAGTTCCATCTCGTGAGAAAGAGTCCTCCTCCCTTCCCAGGTTGATTCCCCAAATCCCCCCCAAAGCAACCAGTGTTTTTTTTTCACCCTGGGTGAGTTTTTGCCTATTCTAGAACTTCATCTAAATGGAAACATACAGTATTTATATTCCCTCTTGTGTCTGGCTTTTTTTCTCAGCATTAGGTTTGTGAGATTTGGTCATGTTGCTGCAGGTATCAGTACAAGAAATTGTCCTTTTAAATACTGAATGGTAATATAATACCACAACTTGTTTACCTATCTCTTATTGGTGGACATTTGTGTTGTTTTCAGTTTCGGGCTATTGTGAATACAACTGCTATGAACACTTTTTTTTAATTTTTTTAAGATTTTATTTATTTATTTGACAGAGAGAGAGAGAGATCACAAGGAGGCAGAGAGGCAGGCAGAGAGAGAAGGGGAAGCAGGCTCCCTGCCGAGCAGAGAGACCGATGTGGGCTTCGATCCCAGGACCCTGAGATCATGACCTGAGCTGAAGGCAGAGGCTTTAACCCACTGAGCCACCCAGGCGCCCTGAACCCTCTTTATACAAGTCCTTTTGTGAATGTATATTTCCACTTGGACAATGACCTAGATCTACAATTGCTAGCTCTTAAGGTAGATATATGTTTAACTTTATAAGAAACTACTACCACACCCTTAAAAAAATTACCACACCCTTTACCACACTTTTAGACTCCCGCCAGCGGTATATATGACTTCTAATTGCTCTGGCTCCTCACCAACACTTGCTATTTTTTTTTAAAGATTTTATTTATTTATATGACAGAAAGAGAGAGATTACAAGTAGGCAGAGGCAGGCAGAGAGAGAGGAGGAAGCAGGCTCCCTGCTGAGCAGAGAGCCCGATGCGAGCCTCGATCCCAGGACCACTGAGATCATCACCTGAGCCGAAGGCAGAGGATTTAACCCACTGAGCCACCCAGGTGCCCCAACACTTGTTATTTGTCAGACTTAAATTTTAGCTATTCTAGTGGGGGTGAAGTAGTATCTCAATTTAATGTTAACTTGCACTTCTCTAATGACTAAAGATATTGAGCATGTTTGGAAACCAAATTTCCAATTACCAATAAGATTGGAAATCTTATTGAAGAACAGAAAATACCTTGGCTTCAGTATTTCCCTTTGAAGGGATAATCCCGTGGCTTTCAAGCCTGTAGAGAAATAGGGTGGTTACAGTTTATAGCATGAGAAAGAAATATTATTTCTTTGGAACGTGGGCTCTAAGTTACCATTGGTTAGAAAAGCATGGAATTCTCTTGCTGTGCTCTGTAAAGCTTCTTCCCTGACCTGCTCCCAGTGTATTCTGAGAAGATAAGCAAAATATTTTCTCAGGCCTGCCTTCGTCTGACCTCCAGGGACTGCCTGGGGGTCGAGGAGAAGCATGCAAGGATCCTGTGTGGAAAGAAAGTAGCACTGCCAGCAGGAGGGTACAGTTTATGCTTCTTGTATCTTGGCAGCCTCGGTTGCTGGCCTTTTGGTTTCCTCCCTTTGAGAGGAAGCTTTAGTAGTGTGTGGATAATCAGCTATGCCTCTGAGTAAGTACTTTGGCACACCATTCATATCCCTTGTCACTCAACATTCCTGTGCATGTTGATAAGCTTTCTCTTGCCAATACCTGCATCCCTTCTCCTGAGAGCGTTCTCTGACCACAGGAACATTCTGGGTGCCAGGCGGGCTGGAAGAGCCAGTGAGTCAACATCTCAGAAGCAGCCTCAAACTCATGACAGATGGGGAGTTAGTGGCTAAGTCCTCCATCTTTCTCAACTTTTAGGCGAGACAACTCTTGGGTCTGCTCTACACCACTTCCCGGAGTTGCACAGTAGAGGTAGAAATGAGCCCAAGGTCCCCACAGCCTTAACATGCTCATGAATTCATCTACTGGCTTCCTTCCCTTTCCTGGCTCCCTGCCCCCGTCCCCACCGATGTTTCCTGAGATCGCCTTCCAAATAAACTCCTAGGCTCAGTCCTAGTCTCAGGGTCTGTTTTGAAGAAACCCAATGTAGGCTAGCTTAATATCAAGCAAACTCACTAATAAAATATTGGTATGAACATATCATTAGTAAATCTTCTGATACTTGAAATGGTTCACATCCAGCATTCCTAAAGACCTAGAATTCATTTCTGTTGAGTTTACCTAGCATTATCCCCAAAATATTTTTGTTTGAGAATTCTTCTGAGGTAAAGATCTAGTTTAAGGAATAATCTCAAAACCAAGGAAGTGTGTGTCACATATTTTAGTTCAGGTGAAGTGTCAGCTACTTGATTTTTTCAAAGCAAATTGGTATAATACATAATATTGTTTCCCAGCTTATTAAGATGCTTCTGTGTATAATAGGAAATATCCTCAACACGTTGATATTTGGGTTTTACTCACTTTAGCCCATTTTTGGAAAGAAAAGTGGAAAGGAAGTGTAATTTTGCTGAAGAAAGATCGTCGATGCTCGTGTGTGTATAGGCATGAACGCATATGGACCCAGGAGTCCTCGGTATCCCTTGCTTTCCACTCTTGCACCTAAAATATTTTGGCAAGGTTGGGTTTATGGGTGTGTAAAAAGTTAAGTTTGGTGAATAGCTCCACATAATATTTTTATAGGCCAAGAATCAGAAGAGTATCACAAAACTGAAACAGTGTCAGGGTTTCATGGCTCAAGGTGTTAGAAATCTTCTGGCACCAAGATATGTTTTGCTTCACTATCCATTAAAATATTTCTTCTTAAATCCCAATTACAAATCCATAAATTCAAGCCTGAAGCTTAGTACCCTAGCGCTCCTCAAAATAATTATCTTCCAGATGTTTTAATACTAATTTCACTGATACTCTCTGGTGCCATAGACTTATCTCATGATGCCTTTAGAGAAATTCTTGAAGTCACCATAATGCAGTGCAAAGAAACCTACTGGCCCAATCACAGATTATTTAATTCTCCATCTTCCTGCTAATCAAATAACAATGAAAGACTGTACCCTTTCCCTAACCAATATCCTTATAAATCTAACACCTTTCTTACTCTCCCTCCCCGCCATGTTTTCTTTCCTGAGGAAACTGGGTCCAGCATTAGTAATCCTCTGCGATCATACTTGGGTTTATGTGCTTCACAGATACTGCATTTTTTACAAATTGAAGGTTTGTGGCAACCCTGAGTTACACAAGTTCATTGGTGCCATTTTCCCAATGTTTGTTCATTTTGGGGTATCTGGCTCGCATTTTGATAATCCTTTGGAATATTTCAAACTTTCTCATTATCCTTGTGTTTGAATTGCTGTAAACTCATGATAAAACTTTAACAGATGAGTTGCTGCTCATGGATGAGCAAAGAAAGTGGTTTCTTGAGATGGAATTTAGTCCCAATGCTGTGAAGATTGTTGAGCTGACAACAGAGGATGTAGAATACGAGACATGCTAAGTTGATAAAGCAACAGCAGGGTTACAGAGGCCTGACTCCCAATTTTGGAAGGAGTTCTACCATGGGTAAAATAGCATCAAACAGCATCACATGCTACAGAGAAATCATTTGTAAAAAGAAGAGGCAATCGCTGTGGCAAACTCCACTGTGTTATTTTAAGAAATCGCGACAGCCACCCCAGCCTTCAGCAAGAAATCATGAGCCTTCAGTGAGCCCCCATCATCACTGAGGCGAGACCTTCCACCATCAAAAAGATGAGGACTCACTGAAAGCTCAGTTGATCGTTAGCACTTTTAAGCAATAAAGTATTTTTAATGGAGGTATGTACATTTTTTAGACATAATGCTATTAGTGTACACTTAATAGATAAGTGTAAACATAACTTTTATATGCAGTAGGAAACCAAAAAATTCATTTAACTCACATTGTTGCAACATTCCCTTTATTGTGGCAGTGTGAGACTGAATCTGCAATATCTCTGAGGTGTGTCTGTATTCTCATTATTCTTTGATTCTCCGTTTCCCTCTGCTGTGTCCTTTGCCCTGGGAAGCTGACCTCTACGGATTGTGTCACCCTCTAGCAAGTTGGAATCACCAGCAGGAGTTCAGAATGCAGGAGGAGAGAGAGATGCCAGGGCATTCATTCCCTCCCACCCACTCTGCTTCACTTTTTGTTTATGGCCTTGTCACCAAACGGCAGCTACCATGGGGCAGTCAGTCCCTTTGACTGCTGGCTCTCAACCAGGCTCTGATAGCAGGGCCGGCTCCCCCTGCTGTTCAGGCTGAGGGTTGCAACTGTTCCCCACTGTCCCTAGTCTCTGGTTCCTCCCTCCTGGGTTCCTCTAACCCTACCCATGTCTCTGTAATAGTTCCTTTATTAAAAAACTTCTACATGGGATCCCTGGGCAGCTCTGCCTTTGGCTCGGGTCATAATCCCGGGGTCCTGGGATCGAGCCCCACATCAGGCTCCCTGCTCAGCGGGGAGTTGGCTTCTCCCTCCCCCTCTGCCCTTCCCCCGACTCATGCTTGTCTGCTCTCACTCTCAGCGCTGTCTCCCTCTTTCAGATAAATAAAATCTTAAAAAAAAAAAATGCCTGTACACAACAAAGCTGAGTGTATTCTGTTTCTTGCTGAGCCCCTGACTGATAGAGCCTCCTACCTTCAAGTTTCTGGCAGTCCATGATACAGTGACAGATTGAGGGATCACAGTCACATTGCTCTGAGCATTGACTCAAGTAAGTACCTATGCACATAGAGACACCACATTTCCCTGTGAACATTCACAATACTCAGCAGGAAATATGATGCCAGAAAGAAAAAGAAAGAAAGGAAAGGAAGGAAGGGAGGGAGGGAGGGAAGGAAGGAAGAAGAAAGAAAAAGAAGGGAAGGAAGGAAGAAAAAAGAAAGAGAAAGAAAGAAAAAAAAGAATATAAGCATTTGTGTGAAGGACATTATGCCATTTGATCTAGAAGCCAGTAGGAAAATATTATATTTGCATCTTTAAGGGTCAAGAATGGTATTTTCTGGGAACTGAAATAGAACTCCAGAAAATCTGGCTGTGAAATTATTGGTATGTACCTCAGTTAGCTATTGCCACAAAAACTGTGTAACAAACTCCCCAAAACTCAGAACATTAGAATAATAATCACTCAATCTCACATAGCTGCAGGTCAGCTGGGAGGCTGGCTGTACCCTCCTTACACCAGAGGCTAGTCAAGACATGTTCTTCTCGTGATGATGACAGAAGTGCAAGAGGGCAAGCCCAACCACTCAAGCACATTCCAAGCCCGTCTGTGTCCCAAATGACAGAGAACGTCACATGGCCAAACCAAAGTAAAGGAGTAGGAGAAGGATATTCCCTTCATGGAGGTAAAAGGGGAAATATTTTTGACAGTAACCTACCACAGTGGATAAGCTACAGAAAAGCCATTCAAGGACAGACTACAGTTTGTTCAATTAAAGGGAGGAGGAAAAAATTTTTTTTTCAGTTTTCCTCTCACTCAACACAGATGAACGAGAGTGACTTTTCCAAAAGTCACCAGGCTAAATTTCTCAGTGTCCAAGAACAGTTTCTTGATACAGAGATGATACTGACCTAGAAATAGAGCCATTATCTGTTCGTGACTAAACTGGGATTGCCAGACTCTGAGACCTGGATCCAGCCTTGTTCATTTATTTTTCTCTGCAAGGTTCAAATCCCCAAAGAATTACTTTCATTCTGCTTCCTGACCGTGGAATATGCCTGTTAGTGATTCCACAGCCTGGATATCCAGAAACTAGGATTCAGAGCACTTACTCCAAGTGGTACCCAAAACCAATATTTTTTTAATCTGCATAGGGTTTCCTCAATGAATAACTGATTTGTACTCTAATTGAGGGTTATTCCATTTGGAAGGGTTAAAAGTCAAGAGTTCAATAGTTTCCACCAGTTTAGTATACACTGGTTCTTCCTTGCCCAAGAAGGGGGAGAAATGTTTCTCTTGCAAAGGGTTTAAAAGGAAGAAGATCCCTCAGTTATCTTGGCCATCTTTGGGAAGGAAAGGATTGTTTAAGATGGTGAACAGCAAAGACGATAGCTAGAAGATCAACCAGAAATCTCCAGTATGCTCCGAGCAGTGTATGAACCCAATGAGTGTCCATAAATGATGTATTGATTTCAAAAGAAGCATTAGCTTGGGATTCTAGGTCTCAAGTGGCAGTAGAGGAATTGAGAGCAGGAAGAAAACAGTATGGTCTGCAGTCATGACAACCCCCCATAATCAGATGGTAATGGGACTGGAATTTAATAATGAATTGATTTGAATAGATGAAGAAGGAAAATGCACTGGGAAATGGACAAAGAATGTGAGTAAAATTTTGTAGTTATGAATGAACATGAATGTGTAGGGGCTAGTGAGAAGACCATCTTGACCAAATGGGGAAGCGGTCACAGATTAGGCGAGATAGACTGAGTACCTGCATATGGAGATCTTCAGAGGCCAAGGAAATTAAATGGTATGTTGTGGATGCTAGCAGCTGTTGGAATTTCTTGGTGGGGAGATTTTTTAGTACAAACATCTTCAGTTGTCACAACAGGCTGGTTTTCATTGTGACTCTTGGCCAGCTTTTGACTTGGAGATAGTAATGATCATGGCGGATGAAAGAGCAGATGATTCATGTGTATTTTGACTCCTTAACAAATTTGATTTTAGTCTGAATCATAGAAGAAGTCTGTAGCCTTTTCCCATGGTTTTTGTTGGCAGCAGCTGTGCGTTCCCATGGGAACATGTATACTCACCTACTCAGACCTTCCTCTCATACTCTCAGCTCTGGTCACTTGGATGTTTCATCTTTTCTATGGAGCGTGTTCACATATAAGCTTAGAGCACAGTCTGTTTTTCTTCTACAACTGAAGATTCCTCCTGAATATTTTCAAATACATAAAACTCCAGGTATAACTCCAAACAAAACATGATGAAAGGAGACATTTGGGTAAACCATGGTATGATAACATTGCATTGAACGCCATCTGCTGTGAACACTTCAGCCTTCTGCAGAGGCCAGATGAAGGAAGTGTGGCTCAGTGTGCTTCTTCAGTGGTTGATTCTAGAAAGTTTTTGCTCAACTCTCATTTCAAATAGGAAGAACCTACCTCCCATGGGTTGAAGAAAGTTGTTGTCCATAGGAAAGAACAGACAGGAAAGAAGTTTCCCCCTGATCGTAATGGCAAAGCAGCGAACACTTACCTTCAAAATTCTGCACTGAACTCTTTACTCCTATAGGATATCCTAATTTCTATGTTGCTTTGTTCTTTTGCCAGATGCTAATGGCTTGAAATCCGAAGTAGATGAAGTTAATTAATAGCAGTTGCATATTTTTGAGAAGCTTTGAATTTGATTATTGCAGATTTTCTAAGATGTTGCTTTCCTTTCTTATACAGAAAGCATTTATTGAGCTGGCTCCTAGACTAAGTGCTGGTGATTCAGACATGAATAACACTTCCTCTGGAGTGTTTCAGGTAAGGCAGAAATGTAAAAAATGAGGTGTAATGAACTTTAATAAGTCCTTGAACAGAGGTACACAAATTCTATGGGAGCATGGAAGGAAATATCATTGATTCTGTGGCTCCAGGGAGGCCTTCACAGAGCAGAAGGCATTTGGGCAAGTCCACTAGGAGAGACAGGAGCTCCCTGAGTGGAGTGTGAGCACTTAAGGTAGAGAACAGAATGACCAAAAGCACCAATGCATCAAAGTACGGTGCTAGCTTTTATTTCTTTTCATTCCAGACGAGACAAGTCAGGAATCCAGGGAAAGACAGATGTCTGGGAGGCTGCTGTCTCCAAGGGCAGACTTCTCAGCTCAGACCTGCTACAAGCAGAAATTTCAGGACTGCAAAAGCAGGCTGGTTAAATCATGAGGGTAGGACTTCCTGGGGAGCAAGATACTTGCAAACACTTTCATGGAGATGAGACAGTGGGCTCAGGGTCTAACTGCAGACTTTCTAGACTGTCAGGGAACGTGATTTCTGATGGAGGAGCCATATTCTTCTAGAGGGAAGCTAAGGGAAACACCCCTAAGGTTTTAGGAAATGGAAGTGGTTTCAGCCTCCTTCCCTCATCCCAAGAATGCTTCATTGTTATTTTCCTGACCTTGTACTTTTCACTTTATCAGAATATGAGCTCATTCTCTGCATCAGTCTCTCACAGCTGCCATAACAAATCACTACATACCTGGTGGCTTAACACAACAGAAATTTGTCCTCTATCGGTTCAGTAGGCCAGAAGTCTGAAATCAAGGGGACAGCAGGGTTGGTTTCTTCTGGAGATGCTGGGGGACACTGTTCTCACGGTTCTGTGCCTCTCTCCTCACTTCTGGTGGTTTCCAACCATCACTGGCTGTTGTAGCTGCTGCATGCCAGTATCCGCCTCCAAATCTGTGTTGTCCTTCTCTGCGTCTCTATGTGTCTCAAATATTCGTCTCCCCTCTCTTGTAAGGATGCCAGTTGTTAGATTTGGGGCCCACCCGAAAGCCAGGACGATCTCATCTCAAGATCCTTAATTATATCTGCAAAGATCCTGTTTTCAAACAAGGTCACATTCACAGTCTCCAGGAGTTAGAACTTGGATGTAGAACTTGGATGTTAGAACGTTCAGGGGCACGATATTCAGCCCCCTGTGCCCACCCTTCCGTTGCCCACATCTGGTGCCTTTATGCCATGGGTGTCTTCTGAACGCTGGTAAATGGGCTGTTTGACCTTGTTCAGAAACTAGACCCTGGGACAGAAAGACACAGTATCGTAACTCTTACTGGGCCAGGAGTAAAACAAAAGTCCAAAATATCCAGCTCCAGGTCTCAAGAGTTTTCTTAGTAGAATCTTTGACCAGAGGCTGATCAAAGATGTGAGCTCTACCTACAAAAGTAGTTAAGACATTTTTACTAGGGGAAGGTGGGGCTACTTCAAACACACCTTTCTTGCTTTTTACAATCCCTCTGGTTGTACTGTACTCAGCCTCTCGTAAACTGGAACAAATTATTCACAACTCTCCCAGTTAAATGGATGTTGTGTTCTGACTCCTTCCTCAGTGGCAATAGAGCTCATGAGAGTCAAGAAGCCCAGAGAGGAAGTCTAGCTCCCAGCATTTCTCGAGGGTACAGGGGTTAATCTCTTCTCTCAGCTACTCCTAACCCTGAATGACTGTTTCACACCTCCCTCCTCAATCTTCAACCACTTCTCCTCCTCAGTCCTCAAATGTTAGCAGATTTCCTTGCTTCTGTGAAAAATACTGCAATTCAGAAGAGAATTTCCACACACTCCACCACCTATCCACATCTATGGTCCTACCCTCTTGCCTTTCGAATCGGTTACTGTCGATGAATATCTGTGCTCCTGAGGGAGCTATGTTTAGCTGTACCCAGATCCCATTCCCTCCTGTGTACCAAGGATATCACTTCTATGACTTTCTGTCTCTTTCCTTCATTATCAGTTTTTCCCTCTTGCCTGGATTAGTGTCATCAACAAACAAACATGCTGGAACATTTCCCATCTTAAACATGCACGTACACACACACACACACACACACACACACACACCCCTCTCTTTTGATTCTCACATCTCCCTCCGGCTAGCCAATAATTTCTTTACATCAAACTGTTTTAAAAAGTCATCTATACAGGCTGTCTCTGATTTCTCTTTTCTGTTGAACTCGCTCCCTGTCTTGAACCACAGCTACAAAATTGATCCTTTCAAGGTCATCAGTGACCATCCAGATTGCTAAATCCAATGATCCGTCCTCATTCCTCAATTCCGTGAGCCTTCTGCAACATTTGACAATCTCTTCAGCTTCTAGGAGCACTTTCTGAACTTGGCTTCTGGGACCCCACTCTGTCTTTTTCACAGGCCTCTCCTCAGTCCCCTTTGCTGGTTCCTTCTCGTTTCCTTGACCTCTAAATGATGGAATGCTATAGAGCTTTGGTGACCAGACGCCTTCTCTCTCTAACCTCCTTCAGTCTTGGGGAGATGCTAGATCATCTCATGCTGTGGGGCTCCCACCTTTATCCTTCAAGACCTCTGCACACTGAGGGCTGCTTACAGGGAACCTCACCTCTGACCTTCTGCCCTGGGGCCTTTTATTGGCCTGGGCAGTACTGAACTCTCCTGTGGAGAACCTGGAAGTGCTGGAGACTTCATGTCCCTCAGAGCAAGCCCACAACCAAAGATGGATGGCAGTCTGGTAGATAGACAACCTAGCTTTCTAATCCCTCGGGATACCTTGGGGCCTATTCTACACTCTTTCCCAGAATTCCATAATGGGCATGAATTTCCGTTTCCGATGAGGATAACTTACTTCATAATGCACCTTTTATTGACTTCCTTCCTCTTCTGGTCTCACTTCTTCTCTTCTGGGTCTGTAATTCCTGGACTTGTCTCCCAAATAAACTGCTTGCACCCAAATTCTTATTGGAGTCTGCTTCTAGGGGAACCCAAATGAAGACAAATACTATTTATATGCCAGTAACCCCCACATTTGTATCCTTTGCCCCAACTTCCCCCACATTCCGGAACCATATATCCAATGGCCCTCTCTCACAGCTCTGTGTGGAGATCCAGTCTCCATTTCAAACTTCATGTTACCACCAGTGAGCTGATTCTCTCTCCAAACAGTACTTCTCCAGTTGAAGTCATTTTTTTTTTTAAAGATTTTATTTATTTATTTCACAGAGGGAGAGAGATCACAAGGAGGCAGAGAGGCAGGCAGAGAGAGAAGGGGAAGCAGGCTCCCTGCCGAGCAGAGAGCCTGATGTGGGCCTTGATCCCAGGACCCTGAGATCATGACCTGAGCCGAAAGCAGAGGCTTTAACCCACTGAGCCACCCAGGCGCCCGAAGTCATTTTTTTAAAAAGATTTTTATTTTTTTATTTATTTGGCAGAGAGAAAGACAGCGAGATAGGGAACACAAGCAGGGAGAGGGGAAGAGGGAGAAGCAGGCTTTCCTCTGAGCAGGGAGCCTGATGCAGGGCTCGATCCCAGGATCCTGAGATCATGACCTGAGCCAAAGGCAGACAATTAACCACTGAGCCACCCAAGTGCCCCAAAGTCATTTTTGACTTAACTCTTTCCTTTCACACCCACATATCACCCGACAACAAAAAAAATCTTTTGGCTTTACCCTCAGCAAATGTATGAAATCCTACCTCTCCTCATCTACCTGTTGGGCCCTCGCTCAAGCTACCTTGCCTAGATTATTAAGATAACTTCCCAACTGTTCTCTCTCTTCATCTCTTGCTACATTAAAGTCTGTTTTCCTCACAGCAGCCAGAAGGATCCTTCAGAACCATAGTCACATCATGTCACTCCTTTGCTCAAAACTCGTCGATGATTTCATCTCAGAGCCAAAAGCGAAGTCCATAGCATGGCAAATAAAGTTCATATGGTCTGCCACCTGTCTTAACTTCTGATCTCTTCTCCCACCATTCTCCTGCTCATTCTTTCTGTTGGAGGATCATTAGCAATATGTTCCCCTTAATACACTAAGCTTGTTACCACCTGGGATCTTTGTACTTTCTTCTGAAACCTAGAACGTTCTTTGGGTTTGGTTTGGTTTGTTTTGTTTAGAACATTCTTATTCCAAATATCTACATGGTTTGCCTCTTCATTCTTCAAAGAAGAAATGTTATCTTATTTAGAAGGACTTTATTTGTTGGGCATGAGCCTGCATGTTCTCCGATCATTCCCTTGCCCAACTTTGCTTTCTTCTGTGGGCTGCCTTCCTCAGACTCCTACGTCAGCTGGCTTCTAGTTGGGTTCAGTCAGTGGGAGTGCCAACAAAAGACTGGAGAGTGGGAGGAGGGAAGGGGAGAGAGGGTATTTTGTCTTATCTCAGGCTTCATCTCCAGGCGGCAGTGAATCTGCCCCATGGCTCTAGTCCCTCTTGAACTAGCTTCTTGCCTCTGGCAGGCAACTCGAGCCTCTGGGATCTGATAACCCCATATATTTCCTTTGTTCCTTCAGCCTAGGAATGCTAGTGGCTTCCAGCCATTGCTGATTTCCAGGTTTCTTTCAGCTCAGACCTGCTACAAGCAGAAATTTCAGGACTGCAAAAGCAGGCTGGTTAAATCATGAGGGTAGGACTTCCTGGGGAGCAAGATACTTGCAAACACTTTCATGGAGATGAGACAGTGGGCTCAGGGTCTAACTGCAGACTTTCTAGACTGTCAGGGAACGTGATTTCTGATGGAGGAGCCATATTCTTCTAGAGGGAAGCTAAGGGAAACACCCCTAAGGTTTTAGGAAATGGAAGTGGTTTCAGCCTCCTTCCCTCATCCCAAGAAAGCTTCATTGTTATTTTCCTGACCTTGTACTTTTCACTTTATCAGAATATGAGCTCATTCTCTGCATCAGTTTCTTACAGCTTACAAAATTGATCCTTTCAAGGTCATCAGTGACCATCCAGATTGCTAAATCCAATGATCCGTCCTCATTCCTCGATTCCGTGAGCCTTCTGCAACATTTGACAATCTCTTCAGCTTCTAGGAGCACTTTCTGAACTTGGCTTCTGGGACCCCACTCTGTCTTTTTCACAGGCCTCTCCTCAGTCCCCTTGGCTGGTTCCTTCTCGTTTCCTTGACCTCTAAATGATGGAATGCTATAGAGCTTTGGTGACCAGACGCCTTCTCTCTCTAACCTCCTTCAGTCTTGGGGAGATGCTAGATCATCTCATGCTGTTTAATGTTAATTATTTGGCCTCTCGGGTCTTCCAGTACCCAAGTCTTTCTAATAAATTCCTCTCTTTATTCTTCAGACCTATTTCTGTTGTATTCACTGGATTCTGACTTGACAACTTATATCAGTTTCAGTCCCAGAAGGAAATTTGTAATTTGAGGAGAGTCTAATAGAAGGACTGTTTACATAAGTGTTGGTTTGGTTTTGGGAAAAGCAACAAGGGATGGTGTAGTCACTCTGGGCCAGTAACAGCTGGGAGCCATTACGCACAACTTCCAGGCTTGAGGGGGCAAGTCAGGGCTTCTCAACCTCAGCACTGTCAACATTTTTGGCCAGATAATTCATGTGACTGGGGGGAAGGCTGTCCTGCACATTTTAAGGACATGTAGCAACATCTCTGTCCTCTACCCACTAGATGCCAGTGGCCTTCCCCTCAATGCGACAACCCAAATTGCCTCCACACTTGGCCAAATGTCCCTTGGGGTAAAGAATTGCCCCAATTCTTGTCACTAGGTAAGGGCAGCTCCTAGATCCCTAAGAGAGACAGGTGTGGTGAGATGGCCATCCAGTTAGACAAACCTTCAGTAGAGACATAACCAAACCATTGTAACACAGTAGGAAAGGAGCCAGAAGAAGGAATATCCAAAATCTACTCTTTTCTTTCCCTCTGATCTCTTGCCAGTACTCCCACTAGCTGAACCCAGTTGAAAGCCAAGTGCAAAAGAACATATTGTGTAGTCCATACACGTCAGCCTCCTATGACAGATCATGGAGGGGAGAATAGTGGGGAACAGATCTAGGGAAGCAAATGGAAGGTACCTAACATACTACCCTATGCGGTAACACTCCTGCCTCCGGTAACACCCCCTCCATCCTACCCTTTATTGTTTTCCATAACACCACCATTTGACATGCTATATATGACCTTATTTGTTCACTGCCTCATGCTCAGAGCCTGGTGCATTGTGGATGTTTAGAAATATTTGTCAAATGCATGAATGATGGAATCCAACAGGAGAGAATATATTGGATATGCAATAAAACCTTACTCTGGAAACAGTACAAATCACAGGGCTAAAAGAAAATATTTTATTTTATTTTTTTTAAAGATTTTATTTATTTGACACAGAGAGAGAGAGGGAGATCACAAGTAGGCAGAGTGGCAGGCAGAGAGAGAGAGAAGGAAGCAGGCTCCCTGCTGAGCAGAGACCCCCGATGCAGGCCTCGATCCCAGGACCCTGAGATCATGACCTGAGCCGAAGGCAGAGGCTTTAACCCACTGAGCCACCCAGGCGCCCTAAAAGAAAATATTTTAGTTTCAGAATAATACTTCATAGCAAGTTTATCAGTCACTTTTCCAAAGAAACAGAAATAACAGGATGTATGTGTATAAAGAGAGATTTATTTTAAGGAATTGGCTTACATGATTGTGGAGGCTTGGCACATCAAAAATCTGATGGAGTGTAGACTCGGTGAAGTGGTGTAGTTTGAGTCCTTGCTCGGGCTAGTCTTTTCCTATAAGGCCTTCAACTGATTGAATGAAGCCCACTTTGTGAAGGGTTGTATGTTTTACTCAAAGTCTGCTAATTTAAATGTTAATTACATCCAAAAAATAGTTTCACAGAAACATCTACAATAATGTTTGACCAAATATTTGGGCACTGTGGCCCAGCTGACCTGATACATAAAATTAACCATCACAGTAAGATTATAGTATGTTAAATTATATTTGTAGTGTATAAATTATATTACGGATTTATAGTCTAAAGAAGGTAGGCTAGGATCTTCAATCCTAACCCTTTTTCATAAGGTAAAAAAAAATTAATACAATGAACTGCTACTGTTAATTATGAAGAGAGGTTTATGCTTAGCCAATCCTATTCCACATTTTTAACATTTATTTGATAGAAAACTTCAAAGCCAAATATATTGAATGATAAAATCAGAATCCAAAAACAATATATCTAGATGGCATAATAAATACAAGAAAACGAGGTTTAGTAAGGATTCAAGTAAGGTCCTAAATTAGGGTAGAATATGGATTCGTCATAGACATTCTGAATTTAACAAGATTCTGAAGAATGATTTAAAGTAACATATAAATACAAATATATGGAAATCAAACAACACACACTTAAACAACCAATGGGTTAACTAAGGAATTGCAACAGAAATTAGTAAATACTTTGAGATGAGTGAAAATGAAAACATAGCATACTAAAACCTGTGAGATGCAGGGAAAGCAATGCTCAGAGGGAAATTTATAGCAGTAAACACTTACATTAAAAAAGAAGAAAGGGGGTGCATGGGTGGCTCAGTCAGTGAAGCACTAACTCTTGGTTTCAGCTCAGGTCATAATCTCAGGGTCATGAGATTGAGCCTTTCATTGGGCTCTGTGCTCAACGTGGAGTCTGCTTGAGATTCCCTCTCCCTTCCCCTGTGACCCTCACCCTGTTCACCAGTGCACTCTCTCGCTCTAAAATGAATGAATGAATGAATAAATAAATAAATAAATAAGGAGACCTCAAGCCAATGACCCAACTTTATGCCTTAGAAAAATGCAAGCATGGGTGCCTGGGTGGCTCAGTGGGTTAAAGCTGCTGCCTTCGGCTCAGGTCATGATCCCAGGGTCCTAGGATCGAGGCCCACATCAGGCTCTCTGCTCAGCAGGGAGCCTGCTTCCTCCTCACTCTCTGCCTGCCTCTCTGCCTACTTGTAATCTCTCTGTCTGTGTCAAATGAATAATTAAAAAAAAATCTTTAATAAAAAAAAAAGAAAAATGCAAGCAAACTTAACCTGAAGCTAGCAAAAAGAAGGGACTAATAAAGATTAGAGCAGAAATAAGTGAAATAGACAATGAAAAACTGTAAAAGGGACCAATGAAGCCAAAAGTTGGTTCTTTGAGGGACTCCTGGGTGGCTGAGTCAGTTAAGGTTTTGACTCTTGATTTCGACCTGGGTCATGATCTCAGGGTTGTAAGATCGAGCCCTGAGTAGAGTTCTGAGCTCAGCGGGGAGTCTGCTTGGGATTCTCTCTTTTCCTCTGCCTCAGGCCCTCCCCCACTTGTGTGAGCTCTCTCTCTCACTCTCTCTCTCTCTCTCTCTCTCAAATAAATAGAGAGCTTTTTTTTAAAAAAAGTTGTTTCTTTGAAAAGATCAACAAAATTGACAAATCTTTAGCATACATGACAAAGGAAAAAATAGAGGAGACACAAATAACATTACCACTGATTTTACAGAAATAGAAAGGATGAAGAGAGAATACGTTAAACAAGTGAGGATGTGGAGAAACTGGAACCCCCTTACAGTGCTGGTGGGGATATAAAATGGTGCAGCCACTATGAAGAATAGTTTGGTGGGTCCTCAAAAAATTAAACATAGAATTACCATAGATACCAGCAAAAAATACTTGGGTATATATGCAAAAGATGAGAAAATAGATACTCAGACAAATATGTGTGCACAGATATTTATAGCAGCACTAGCACAATGGCCCAAAGGTGGAAATAATCCACATATCTGTCAGTGGATGAATGGATAAACAAATTATGGTGTGTCCATAAAAAGAAATGGATGACTGTACCTTACAAACAACATGCTAAGTGAAAGAAGCCAGACATAAAAGATTACACATCACATCATTCAATTTATTTATTTATTTATTTATTTATTTTTTAAATTTTTTTTTTTATTTATTCATTTGACACAGAGAGAAATTACAAGTAGGCAGAGAGGCAGGCAAGAGAGAGAGGAGAGAGGAGGAAGCAGGCTCCCCGCTGAGCAGAGAGCCCGACGCGGGCCTCGATCCCAGGACCCTGGGATCATGACCTGAGCCGAAGGCAGCGGCTTTAACCCACTGAGCCACCCAGGCGCCCACATCATTCAATTTATATGAAATGTCCAGAATAGGCAAATCCATACAGACAAGCAGCAGACTGGTGGTTGTCAGGGGCCGAGAGAAGAGGAATGGGGAGTAGCTGTCTAATGGTTATGGGGTTTCTTTCTGGTGTAATGAAAATGTGTTGGAACTAGATAGAGTTGTATAAAATTGTGAATGGGCTGAAAGGGACTAAGTGAGTTCACTTCAGAATGGTAAATTTCATGTTATGTGAATTTTACCTGGACCTCAAATAGAGTAGAAAATGCACAGGAACATTGACTGGTGAGTGGATAAAGAAGATGTGGTGTATATATGTAATATATATAATATATATACTTAGCATAATACCCTCTAGCTCCATCCACGTGGTTGCAAACAGTAAGATTTCATTCTTCTTGAAACCATGTGGATGGAGCTAGAGGGTATTATGCTAAGTGGAATAAGTCAGTCAGAGAAAGACAGTTACCATGTATGATCTCACTCATATGTGGAATTTAAGAAAGAAAACACATAAACATATGGGAAGAGGGAAAAGAAAAAAAAGGAAAGAGGGAAACAAGCCATAAAAGACTCATAATGATAGAAAACAAACTGAGGGTCGATGGAAGGAAGAGGGTGGGGATGGGCTAAATGGGTGATGGACATTAAGGAGAGCACTTGTGATGAGCACTGGGTGTTTTGCGTAAGTGATGATTTACTGAATTCTACTCCAGAAACTAATATTGCACTGTATGTTAACTAAGTAAAATTTAAATTAAAAAAATACACAGAAACTTAAGAAGCATCCCAAATTTGTATGGATTTGTTTCTGGTAAAAGTAAAGGTAATAAAAAGTATTGCATCATTTAATTATTTATTATTTAATTAAAGTATTTAACGTGGTATGGAAGAGGAAAGTATATGTTAATTAATACAAAATACATATATGAATACTAGACTGTAGTAAGAAATCCTAAGTTCTGGAATGTAATGTATTCCCCTAGAATTTTTTCCTTTTAGTCTAAAATATTTTTAAGAAACCTACAGTGTCTATGTTTGCCGTGTTTTGTGTTGCTATACTCAGCTGCTAGAGGGCTGTGATGTTTCAGGCCTTGTTCTGACATCTGTATACCAAAGCACTGGATTTATTTTTTTTCCACTTATTTATTTAACAAGAATTTTCATATTGTTTACTAATGTGCCAGAAATGGTTCTACATGCTTTACAGATGTTAAGTTATTCAATTCTCAAACCATCCTTATGATGTGTGCTCTATTATTATCCCCATTTTACTGATGAGAAAACTGAGGCACAGAATGGCTCAAGTTCACACAGCTAGCAATGGGGGAGGGGTGTCAGGATTCAAGCCCAGATTCATGCTCTTCACAATCTTACAGTACTACACTGCCTCTCTTAAAAAAAAAAAAAAAAAAAAAGTCTATTTTAGAGACCACTGTTGTGTAGGGAAGAGGGATGGTGGAACAACACCCCAGATAGTGGTAAATACAGTATTCACAGTGGGGAAGCCATTTCACAGTAGCTTAATTTTTGGTGGAGTTTCTACAGCATAACTTGTGCGTGTGGATGAGGCATTTGGCAAGTTCCCTCATGATTTATTTTGGAAAATGTGTTATAATGTGAACCAGATTCTAGATCAATTAGGTGAATTCCCACCCAGTTGAATACCCATACCCAAAGAGTGGCACTTACTGAATTCCCTTTCAGTCTGTGAAGGGAGGCCTCTGGTGGTAGGTCCCAGGGCTCTGGGCCGCCTTTCATGCTCCTGTTTAAACGTTTTAGTAATTTTCAGTAAAGGACACTGTTGAAAAATCTATCAAATTTAAAGAAGATTTGTATCTGGTTCTTATGAGGTGAGGCTAGGACAGGGGAGTTAATGTGCCAGCAGCTAGAATCTAGGCGAAACGAACCTAACGGGATGGAATTTCACAGACACGAGAGGTCCTTTACTCAGGTCTATAAAAACAAACAACTGTCCAAGACCTGGGTGGGGTGGGGATGGCTGGACAGCATCACCCAGGGAAAAAGAAAGGACTCTGGTTTCCGTTGGCTGGAAGCTAAATATGAGTCAACAGCAAGTTGTTGCTGCCTAATAAAACAAAACAAAGCCCTAAAGAAGTCTTAACCTGGAAAAACAGAATTTTAGTATCTGGGCCAAGGAGAAGGAACGCTGTTATTTCTCCTTCCCTTGTCACCCGTACCTGGGGAACTGAGTACTCCGCCCGGTATCACATTATCGAGGGACGGCATCAAAGCACAGGGGTCCGAAAGAAGGGGCTGGGACGGTGCAAGTCCGAAATCATCTCCTATGAAAAATGTCTGCAGGGATGGGGAATGTAACTGATGAGGGATGTAAAACGTGTTCAACTACCTGGGAAGGGGACAGGGGTTCGAGGTGAGTTTGTAGCACCTTCGGAAGGTTCTAGTAACTCTCTTTCCTTTGAAGACCAAGCAAGGGGAAAGCATAATCTCATTCGTGTAAATACAGAATACTCATACTGGACTCCAGTGTTCACCTTGAAGACGAAGCGGAAGCGGTGCGCTTCAGAGGGAAAAGGCCCTTTGCTCATCAGGTCCCACACAGCTGTACACCACCCTCTTCCTGTATTCAGACCAGGACCAGACTGGAGCGAGGCGGTATATGGGCTTCAAGGAGAGAGGGATTCACTGGAGGGGTTCTCCCTCCGCCTCGGCGCCTGCTGGCTGGTAGAACGGGAACTCGAGCGCTCTCCCTGTTCCCCGGGTCACTGCCATGGAGCAGTCTGGGAGAACTGCCCCCAGTCGCCGTTCTGATTCCGCAAGTCCCTGCCCACGGGCTCCTTAGCAGGGGCTTACTCTTTCTCTTACTCTCACTTACTCTATCTTCAGGTGTAGTTTACAAACAAGAACTTGAAGATCCCAAGTAATGATTTGAAAAATACTAAGGAGAATATTAGAATTCTGATCAATCAGTCCTGTGCTTCCCTCTGACCTAGAAATCTTGCTCCCTGGTGCCCAGGATTTTCTACATATAAATGAAATGTGTTTTTCAGTCTTTGTTTTCTATTATCTCTCCACACGGCTTCTTCGTTTCATCTGAATTGAATTTCTCATCCCTAGGGTCCCTCTGCCATACCTTTCCCTGTCGTTCCCTCTCCCTGGGAGGACTTCTTTCTCTCTGTCTTTCAAAATCGTACTCAGGCTTCAGATTCCTTTTAAATATCATCTCCTTCTTTGATCTGCAACCACTGCACCATGGATGAGTTGTCACCATCATTGAGCTCCATACTACATGGCTAGGACTTCTGTAGGGCACCTGTGGTGCTCCTTCCCAGTCTCTGACACCAGTTCACATAGTATGGCATGCAGATTTTACATGTTTTGTTCCTCGTGCTCTTTTTCATTTTTTATTGATTTATTTTTTTAAAGATTTCATTTCTTTATTTGAGAGAGAGCGAGAGCATGGAGGGCGAGTGAGAGGGAGAATCAGACTGAGCAGGGAGCTGAGCAGGGAGCCCAAAGCAGGGCTCGATCCCAGGACCCTGAGATCATGACCTGAGCTGAAGGCAGATGCTTAACTGACTGAGCCACCCAGGCACCTCCAGAATATCTCTCCAGTAAGGCTTGGAAAAAATGATTATCTGTAGTAAATGAGGTGGAGATTATGGAAATTCCTTGGCTGAGGAAGGGGTGAAAGGCTCAGGGAGGTGGGCATGTCAGAACTGACTTGTTTTGTGACACCATGGAATCAGCAGATGACAGTGGTTCTCAGGAAAACCCAGAGGACGCTCTTCACTGAGGTAGAAAGGAAAGTTTTTGGAAGGGAGCAACTTGACAAACTCAGTGTTGTCTGTTTCTGTAGGCCAGGGTTGACAGACAGTAAGAGATCTGCGGGGAAAATGGGCTCCCTGGTTTGAATGGGAATGATAGGGTTCTGGAATAGCAGAAGCTAACTGATAGCACAAAACTGTCAGAGTGAAGGTAGGGTTGGTGGAATTAATCGGCTTTGTTAATTGCCACAATAAGCCAGGTAGATGCAATTATCCTAATGGGCAACAGTGACAACCAGGAAGAGCCAACCCTTAGGAATCTGTGGCAAAAACTAATAAGCCATGGTAACCTAGGAGCAAGATATGTAGGCAGGTAGTGAGGGTATTGCTTGATTTCTATATCCCCCCAAAACTTGAGTTAGTCAGTCCCCTCAATGGAAAGTCATGGTTTCTTGTCTAGCTTCAAGAGTTCAGACAGTTTTCAGTCTCAGCATCCATTGTCCCCTTGAGGAAGGGCCCTGAAGCACCATAACAAGTAGGTTATAGTACAGAAGGATTTTTTTAAAGATTTTATTTATTGAGAGAGCGAGAGAAAGCATGAGAGGGGAGAAGGTCAAAGAGAGAAGCAGACTCCCCATGGAGCTGGGAGCCCGATGTGGGACTTGATCCCAGAACTCTGGGATCATGACCTGAGCTGAAGGCAGTTGCTCAACCAACTGAGTCACCCAGGTGCCCATAGTACAGAAGGATTAACATTCCTTCCTCCAAGGAGCCTACAGATATTTACCCGATTAACTATACACTGGGGAAAATGAATATGCAGGTATTTTGAGGGCTGCAGACAGGCTGACATGGAGCCAAATGGCCCCAAATAGCATCAGCATCCTTACTCAAGAGGGATGTTTAGAGGCCAAGCGATAGATAGAGTCCAAGCCCAAGTCAGAGGGCCATGGTATTCTTAGCAACTGGAAGAATGGTCACATTGGAGTTCTCTGTGGAGTTCTCTGTGGAGTTAAGTCTTCATGGTAGGAAAGGCTAAGTGGAAATCCCTAAATGTCTTCCCTGATCCCTGTAGGTCCTCCCTGGTCCTTATCCCTAGGCAAAGGTAGTAAGTTGAAAGCAACAGAGAACCCTGCAGTGATTTGCATCACCCTCTGCTACTCAAAGGATATAGGTGGGATGCTCTTCATGATGACCCATTCAATTCATTGGTCTGGTCCTTGCTGAAAGTATGTAGCTCATGGATGTATGGACCTTGGTTATCTGGACATTCTGGTCACTTGTCTACTACACTGATGATGCCATGCCAGTAGGGCCTGGTAGCAGAAAGTGGCTAGAACTTTGAATGTCTAAGTAAGAGATGATAAGAAATAAGCCCTAAAAGGATTCAGGAATCTGACATGTCTGTGGAATTTTTAGAGGTATGATGATCTGGACCAGGGTCAGCAAACTAAGGCCTTTGGGCCAAGTCTGGCCCACTGTCTGTTTTTATATGATCTGCAAATTAAGAAAAGTTTCACATTTTTAAATGGTTGAAAAAATTCAAAAGAAGAATAGTATTTTGTGACATGTGAAAAATACTTGAAATTAAAGATTAGTATGGGGTGCCTGGGTGGCTCAGTGGGTTAAAGCCTCTGCCTTTGGCTCAGGTCATGATTCCAGGGTCCTGGGATCTAGCCCAGCATGGGGATCCCTGCTCAGCAGGGAGCCTGCTTCCTCCTCTCTCTCTGTCTGCCTCTCTGCCAAATAAATTAATAAAATCTTAAAAAAAGATTAGTGTCTATTTTGTTGTTTTATTGCAAGACAGCCACACTCATCCATTCATGTGTTATCTGTGGCCACATTCAAGTGTCAACAATAGAGCTGAGAAGTTGCAACAGAGACCATATGTGGAACTCTCATCACTCCGTACTGCTACTCCAGGGGTCATAACTCACTCAAAACAGCGTTAAGAGTGCTAAGCATATCGTTGCACCATAATGTTTAATTTAATTTAATTTTACTCTATTTTATAGTACCAATGCATATCCTTCATGTCAAGAAAAGTGGACTCCAAATATTGTGCTTTCTAGTCACTGTGGAGTGTCGTTTATTTTTTATTGAATTATATTCACTATGTAATGACACCATAACTGTGCTCAAACAATACAAGATATGTCCGCATTACCAGATTAAGCAGCCATCACAATATTCCCAATTCACCGAAAAGTAACAGTCAAAAATATTATGAAATTTAAAATGGCATATCTCATTATAGCAGAATTTCTTCCCAAGAATTAAAAGTGGAAATGAGGCTGCAACCAAAGTTTTCATGTGGCCCATTTATGTTATGTTATTTATTTATTTATTTAGGGTTTTTTAAGATTTTATTTATTTATTTGCAAGAGAGAGAGAATGAGAGAGAGCATGAGAGGGGGAAGGGTCAGAGGGAGAAGCAGACTCCCAGCTGAGCAGGGAACCTGATGCGGGACTCGATCCGAGGACTCCAGGACCATGACCTGAGCCGAAGGCAGTTGCTTAACAAACTGAGCCACCCAGGTGCCCCTCACATGGCCCATTTAGTAGCAAGCAAGGAAAGCTATTGACCACGAGTAAATGAATTAAATGGTGTTAGACTCCAAAGCTGAGAAAATATGTCCAGAGAAAATAAGCTTGTTTAAGACAACAAATCTTTTGGTAAGAACAGCAGGTCCAACTGTTGAAGACATTGAGAACAACATCAACAGTTAGTTAAAAGAAACAAACAAACCCCCCAAAACCCAAGGCAAATGGTTCTGAGTATTTTCCCTTGTATCTTGATGAGTTACCATATGCCACTGATAGTGTTCAGTTACTATTATTTACGTGAAGTGTCAATGCTAAGTCTAAAGTGACTGAAGACTTGGATCCTGTGAATAGTCTGTGTAGAACTGGGACAAGTTGAGAAAAATCTATAATGCGGTACAACCTGAGGCGGAATCTGCTAAGATGTACTAACAACGCCTGGTGCTAAGAATTTCTGTGGAACAGAAAAAGGCTTAATTGGACAAATTTTCACAAAGCTTGTAAAAAAAGAGAGAGAGAGAGAGATGCTAATGCCCATGATTATTTATTGTATTCTTCATCAGCAGATCCTTTGCAGAAAATATTTGAATCCTTGTGTTATTGAATCAATGATGTAAAAAATGAACTTTAGTCACTCTGGTGGACTTAGGCTCATCTTCAGTTCTATGCATTTTTGTCAGAAATAGAAGCAAAATATCCTGACGTGGTGGCTTAGAGGTAAAGTTTAATTGTGGTTCTTTTTTTTTTTTTTTTAGCTCAAGACTGAAATTGAAGTTTTTTTCTGAACAAGGGCTACCTTCAACTACTACTGTTTAACGCTGAGAAAAAGGTGGACATTTTTTGCTAATTGTTAGATATGTGGTATTAAGAATTCTTATCTTTTAGAGATTTGTACTGCTATATTTATAGATGAGAGGGGCTGCTGGTAGTATTTGCTTCAAAATAATCAGAGGGAGGAATAAAAAGCAAGGGGGCGCAGATGAAATCATATTGGTCATGAAATGATGAAGGCTGAGTGATCTGTACATTACATTCAATAGACCATTCTCTCTAATTTTGTAGATGTTTGAAGTTTTTCCATAGTAAGAAGTTAGAAAAAAGAAACGATATCTGTTAGTCTAGCTGACGAAGAAGCCACCGGATACATACAGTGGCTTGCAAAGTTGTCATGAGAAGCAAGAGGTAACCAGAGTTCATTCATCAGGGGGTTCAAAGGACTGACAGTATTCAGTCCTTTAGGCACTGGGCTCCTGAGGACCCACTGCAGGCTTGGGCTCTAGAGCTCACGAGCCCCAGGGGAGAACCAGAGGGTCAGCAGGAATGCGTCAAGCATAGGATTTGGGTGAGCTCTCAGTTGGAAGAAATGTAGACTCCACTTGGTGAGGAATGAAAAAAATGTCTAGAAATCCTCTACCCTTTCGGGAGTGGAGAAGGGCAGCCCTCTGGGTCAGCCAAAGACCCCGCTGACCCAGGACAGTGTGACTGAAAGCCAGACTCCCCAGTAAGCAGACATGCAGGACTTCCAGACTTTCTTGGACGCGTATGGAAAAGTGGAGTAATTAACTTTCAAAAACTTTTACAAACCCAGAAAGGAGGGAAAGCTGATGGAGTTCGGAAATTCAGAAACTTGCTTGAGATCAAAGCAAGTCAAATTGCCCAAAGCAAGGGTTCTTCTTTCACAGGCCACACATTCCTTGAAGGGCTAAATTTAAAAAGAGAGAGAGAATATAAATAAGTGTTCACAAAATATTTTTTTGCATTTGATTTCAGGGGCTCCCCAAAACCTGGGATCCATGAACCCCAGATGAAGAATCCCTTGAGGAAAGTCTTGTTTACAGAAATTTCACAGTGGAGAATAAATGTCAAGGAAGGTAAGAAGGTAATTGCTGAAGGTAGTATGTCTACTTGAGGCCATGAGCAAACAGCAACACTAGGGTGTTTCCCTGCCCTAGGAAGACCTACATGAAGCTGGAAAGTTCCAGGTATGGGGACCTCTGCCTGGTGGAGATATGTTGGTGCAGCCGTTGGAAGGTTGAAAATAGCCTGTTGGCTCCAGAAAGCCAAATATTTGAAACGATATCACATCTAAAAGTATAGGCCAACCAGTTCATGGTTGAAACCTCTGTTCCATCTTCCATGCTCACCATTAGTAGTGTTTCAATGTTCAAGTCCATTCCAACAACATTTGATAAACAATGTGTCCGGAAGTGTGGGAGATGAAAACTATCACTGAGACATGGACGTTCACCTCTGAGTGGAGAATGCAAATGGCCCTTGCAACAGCCTGGTCCTCAATTCTTTGACCTTCAACTTAAATGTCTTTCTTTAGGGCGCCTGGGTGGCTCAGTGGGTTAAAGCCGCTGCCTTCGGCTCAGGTCATGATCCCAGGGTCCTGGGATCAAGGCCCACATCAGGCTCTCTGCTCAGCAGGGAGCCTGCTTCCTCCTCTCTCCTCTCTCTCTGCCTGCCTCTCTGCCTACTTGTAATCTCTCTCTCTCTGTGTCAAATGAATAAAAAAAAAAAATGTCTTTCTTTAGGACCCTTTTAGTGGCACACAACCTTAGTCACTCTTTTGGTGTTATCCTCACGTGATATTCCTTCGTCATCAAGATTTCAAACTCTGGGGCACCTGGGTGGCTCAGTGGGTTAAAGCCTCTGCTTTCGGCTCAGGTCATGATCTCAGGGTCCTGGGATCGAGGCCCGCATCGGGCTCTCTGCTCGGCGGGGAGCCTGCTTCCCCCTCTCTCTCTGACTGCCTCTGCCTCCTTGTGATCTCTCTCCCTCTGTGAAATAAATAAAATCTTTAAAAAAAAAAAAAAAAAAAAAGATTTCAAACTCTGAAATTCTCTGACACCACAAACTCTCATTCTTCTCTCATTCTCATGCCTACTCATTTTTTTTTCTTCACTCTCAGCGTGAGCTCCAGAATTCTTGAATATTCGTACCCAAGCTTTCAACTGCCTTGATTTCAGTTGCCTCTTTCCTAGCCTGGATACCCTGGACATGTGAAGTCACCCGGGACCACTAGGTGGCAGCAGAGTCTCAACTAAACTGTCCACCAGCTTGGGCATGAAGATCATTAGTACTAATAACAGGAGCCTCAAGTTTGAACGGGCAGGGCAAAAATGGAATTAAACAAAAGATAGAGAATACAGGGAGATCAGTCGACTGGAGACAAGATCTTGAGCCCCATGTAAGTGTAAACCAGGGAAGTGGCCAGACCTAAGCAATGGGGTAGGTGGCAGGGCCCTCCCTCCCAGGTTCATTGACTAAGCATTTCATACCCGTCCACGCGGATAGTCTCCCCCTGCTTTGAAACATTCACTGCCAAGCTTCCTTTTTTAAAAAAAATATTTCATTTATTTATTTGACAGCGAGAGAGAGCGTGCGCAAGTATAGGGAGTAGCAGTCAGAGGGAGAGGGAGAAGCCCGCTGAGCAGAGAGCCCAACGTGAGGCTCGATCCCAGACCCTGGGATCATGACCTGAGCCAAAGGTAGACACCCCTGCCCCGCTTCTCTGAAGCACTTTCTATTTAAGGGTTAGTTACTTGATGCCAGTAAGCTTCCTGGAATCCTTTGCTCTTAACTGCTTTGTCAATCCCCAGTGACAAATAAAGTCAGCTCTCTTTCTCTCCTCTGGGCAGCCAGGTGCTCCTGCAGAAAGTTGGAAGGGTCTACACATTACTCAACTCTCCGTCCCTAATTTGTAACCTTCCGTGGTGACCTCATCACTATTCACTGTTCTTCTTTAAGTCCTTAGTTAACAACTTGGGGCGTTGCTCATGGAAACAGTTCTAACCCTGCTCCACTCTCTCAAACTCCCTTCCCACATTTCAGATCCCCAGTCTCACATCCTCCTTTATCTGAGGGACTGAGAGCATCCATCTCTTCCTTCCCCTGCAGTCTCCCTCCACTGTAGGCAGAGCACAGGACCTACAGAGTCCTCCATGGGACCTTTCTAGAGGTGGCTTGGAAGATGTCAGAAATGCCACCCTCTTCCATGCGAAGTAATAAAACGATGTCCTGCATCTCATCTCCTCTGCTGCCGGAACAGAACATGGCAGCCTGGCTGCTTTAAACAATCGGCATTTATTTCTCACAGTTCTGGGGCATGGGAGGTTCAAGGTCAAGGTGCCAGCCAATTCAGTCGCTGGTGAGCTTCCTGGCAAACCTTCCTGGCTTGCAGTGAACCACCTTCTCTTACATCTTTACAAGCGTCTTTCCTCAGGCATGCAGCTCTCTCTTCCTCTTCTCGTCAGGCTGCTGATCCCATCAGGAGGCCCTAACCCTGTGAACTAGTCCAAGCCCCATCTCCAAACACCGTCAAGTTGGGGGTTAGGGTCTCAGCCTATGGATTTGGGGTGGGGGTGGTGCACAAACGTTGAGCCCAGTACAGTTACAAATGTTGATGACTGGAGTGCTTCCTAACTCACAGGAGGAAGCCCCGGGTGGCTGGTTGGACAAATCTCGTCTGCAAAGACAATGATTGCAAACCCTTCACTAAAAAATTAACACATGGACGTAAAATATATTCTATTCTGGCAAATTTCAACTGAGCTCATTTCCTATTCAATGATTTCTGATTCATTTATTCAGTCATTCAGTTAATAAATACTTACTGACTTGAGCTGAGACTCCTAACCACTGCTTCTTGCCAAATGCAGAAATGTGTTGATGCAGCACTTTTGTGGCAGATAAAGAATATTTTAAGAGAAGAATCATTCATCCGGAATTTGTCAGAATCACCCTCCAGCACTATAGAAAGAGCTATGTCAGTGTGCTCAGCTGTGAGCTCAGATGAAACAGTAAAGTGCCTCAGGCTGAACTTTTTTATTATAAGCACTCCTGATATTCAAGTAGTTTTCAAAGGCTTTTGATCTAATGAAAAGATAATGTGTGGTCCACAGACACACATATGTTCTAGTCCACTTGACGGGCACATCTCGTAGAACAGTGATGTCAATGAGAATTCCATCATATTTATCAGTTTGTTATGAACTAGATTATTATGGATCATCGCACTGCCCCCCCCCCCGCCCCAGATCACTCCTGAGTGAACTAACAAGAATGAATTTTAAAATCTACGGTGCTGTAGCCTTGAACTTGGCCTCAGAATGATCACACCAATTGGCCAGCTGGCATCCTCTAAAGTTCAGCCTGATGCTCCTTCTCTCGAAGCTACCACTGTTAACTTAGAATCATGTCCATGTTAAACTGTATTCAGTGAGTTTAATTAGTGCACTGCTTTAATATTAATAAATTAATTTATGGATCACAAATTGAATTAAGATGAATTTAATTACTTTAAACCGTATCGATGGATTGGCAAGATTAACCACACACAGTTGGGCATAATAACATAGGAACAGAACAGCTATCAATATTTAGCAGGTCTTCATGAGGAAAAGGATAAGACCTGTCCTGTGTGGTCAAAGCAGACAGAATTGAGAACAACAGATGGAAGATGTAGGAAAGCACATTTCAGTTTAGCATAACAAAGACCTCTTTAAACACAAGATTTCTATAGACATTCATTGGGAAAAGGGAATTCCTGGTCATGAGACATGGTTGGGCATTTGCCAGCCTCTGGTGTTGAAGATCTGGAAAACCTTCAGTGCCCCCTGAGGCCCTGCAGACCCGATAGTCTGTGATGCCCTGAGTCAGCCCTGTCATTTCTGCTGCAGCCCAGGCTGCACAACTGTATGAAAGCCTTGAGGCCTCCTTGGCTGCCAGCCCTCGCTCAGCCTCTCCACAGAAGCAGGACGGGGCCCCAGGGACACGCGTACGTGGTTATCAGAGCTTAGAGAGCTTGTAGCTATGAGTGTGTGGCTTTTCTTCTAGTAGCTTCACAATGGAGGATGTTGCAAGGCTGATCATTATGATAAAGCAAGTGTTTAAAATTCTTGTCTGGATTCTTGGCTTCCAGCTTCCAGGTAGAACTGAATTAAGTCATAAGGCGTTAGAACACAATTACAGGAGGCTTTTCCGCTTTAGAATGTTACCTGCTGGTTTAGAAATAAGTCAAACAAAGCTGAAAGACAGAAACCGTGCTCTTAAAGTGATGGGATGGAAGAAGAAAGGAAGAGAGGGGTTCATTTTCCTGAGATCATTTGTGTTTTCCCCTCTGAAAGCTCAAGCAAAAAATAAGGAAATTTATTCAGGAGTTCTAAGGCCTTTATAACTAGCTTCCTAGTGTTGCCAGGAAGTAGAGAGTGTGGGGTCCAGGAAGAGCCTTTTCTGGAGTGACTTATCTGAGCCAAGCAGTAGAGAGAGAACTTAATTTTGGTGGATATGGAAATAATACTTTAGCAAGAGTTGTGGGTCCTAAAATATGGAAAGAGCCCAGAGGTGCTCTATCCAGATGAATGGATAAAGAAGATGTGGTGTGTGTGTGTGTGTGTGTGTATGAATATTATATATATATATATATATGAATATTACTCAGCCACCAAAAAGAATGAAATCTTGTCATTTGCAATGACATGGATAGAACTAGAGGGTATTATGCTAAGTGGAATAAGTCAGTCAGGGAAAGACAAATACCATATGATTTCATTCATATATGGAATTTAAGAAACAAAACAGATGAATATATGGGAAGGGAAGGAAAAATAAAATAGGATGAAAACAGAGAAGGAGGTAAACCATAAGAGACTCTTAACTCTAGGAAGCAAACTGAGGGTTGCTGGGGGGAGGGGGTTG
>LNAC01000222.1:1239995-1327495 GCA_002007465.1 Ailurus styani
AGGGGGTTGGGGGGAGGGGGTAACTGGGTGATGGGCAGGAAGGAGGGCACTTGATACAATGAGCACATGGTGTTGTATGCAACTGATAAATCACTAACTTATACCCCTGGAACTAATAATACACTCACTATATGTTAACTAAATTGAATTTATATTTTAAAAAAAAGTTATGGGTTCTAATTTCACCAATTTACCAATTTCTGGACTTCAATGGAAAATACTTAGTATTTGGTTTATTCTGAAGAGTATGTATGGATCATGTGTATGTTGCTTTATTATGATAACTAAAATCAGGAAAAGAGGTTGTTAAGAGAAAGAATGATCTGGGGGCCTGTGGATATTTTTGATCTTCAGAAACCTGCCCCCTCTGAGATCCACAGCTCTCGCCTTGGTGGGAGAGAGAGTGACAACCCTATGTCTTGTGCTGACAGAGGACAAAAGCCCTCAATCTAAGGACAGGGTGAGGAAGACGTATATGCAGAGTCATGGTGTCAGGGAACTCAGCCAACAGCTAACAATGGGCAGGATTGTATTTGGATGTGGTAGCACAGACTGCAGAAACCAACAGAGGGGGAAGGCAACAGGGCTGCTAAGGAAAAAAAAAACAATCCAGGGTGTTTTTTGGTTTTTTGGTTTTTTCACAGAAACCAAAGAGTAGTCCCTATATATTTATTACATGCTGAATTCTAGGAGATATGTGTAAAAATAATCAATAAATATTGTTTAAAAAAAACACAACAATATGAGGCACCTATGTGGCTCAGTTGGTTAAGTGTCTGCCTTTGGCTCCTGTCATGATCCCAGGGCCCTGGGCTCAAGCCCCACATTGGATTCCCTGATCAGTGAGGAGCCTGCTTCTCCCTCTCCTGCCCCTCCCCCTGCTCATGTTCTCGATATTTCTCTCTCTCTCTCAAATAAATAAAATCTTAAAAAAAAAACTAATACAAACACTGCTTATTGCTTCATAAAGGAAGGCCATTGTCTTTCTGTAACCACAAGGAGTGGCCTAGGATGGGGACAAAACTCTTAGTACTTCTGTATACAGTTGACCCCTAAACAATGCAGGGGTTAGGGGCATCGACCCCTGGAGCAGTTGAAAATCCACATATACCTTTTGATTTCCCCAAAACTTAACTACTAATAACCCACTGTTGAGGGGAAGCCTTATTAGTAACATACACAGTCGATGAACACAGATTTTGTATGTTATATATATATATTATATGCCGTATTATAACAAAGCAAGCCAGAGGGGGGAAATATGTTCTCAGGAAAATCATAAGGAAGAGAAAACACATTTGCAGTAAAAAAAAAAAAATCCACATGTAAGTGGACCTGCACAGTTCAAACCTGGTTTGTTCAGGGGTCAACTGTACTTTAAAAAATGTAAATTACTGGGGCACCCAGGGGGCTCAGTCAGGTAGGCATCCAACTCTTGATTTTGGCTCAGGTCATGATCTCAGGGTCATGAGACTGAGCCCCACAACAGGCTCTGCACTCAGCATGGAATCTGCTTGAGATTCTCTCTCTCCTTCCCCCTCTGCCCCTTCCCCCACTCGTAATCTCTAAATAAATAAATAAAATCTTTTTTTTTAAACAAAGTTTCTGAAAGACTATCTGTACATTTCAGTAGGCTAAGAATTCAGATTTCTTTCCCTCCCCTAGGATTTTATTTATTTATCTGAGAGAGTGAGAGAGAGAGAGTGAGAGAATGAGTGGGGGGAGGGGCAGAGGGAGAAGCAGACTCCCCACGCAGCAGGGAGCCCAATGTGGGACTTGATCCCAGGACCCTGGGATCATGACCCGAGCAGAATGGCACACGCTTAACTGACTGAGCCACCCAGGTGCCCAGATAATAAAATCCTTAAAAAAAAAAAGTGAATTACTTTCTCAACACACTGGAGAAACGAATACTCCGTTTTACTGTCCCTGTGAGCCTCATCTTTTCCCTATCAATACACCATTAGTCTGATAACCATTCAGGCCAGTTTTGTAACCAAATGATTCAATTCCATTTCCTTCCAGTTAGCAAATTTTCCATTTTTACAAACAGATATCCTAAAGGGAACAGACCTTTTCATTTCGTTTTCATTCAATTATTTTGACTACCCAAAGTAAAACAAAATGGATTCTAAAAAAGGATACATGAGATATTTTAACCAAATCATTTATTTTAGGGACGTTTGGGTGGCTCAGTCGGTTAAGCATTTGCCTTCAGCTTAGGTCAAGATCCCAGGATACTAGGACTGAGTCCCACATCGGGGAGCCCTTTACTTGCCGCACCCCCTGCTTGTGTGCTCTGTCTCTATCTCTGACAAATAAATAAAATCTTTTTTTAAAAAATCATTTTTTAAAAATTATGTTGGAAATCCAGCCTGCTTTTCTTATTTTCTTGACTAGGTAACTAACGATTTCTTTTTTTTTTCCTTTTGAAATGATTTAAGTAATAATTGCAGAAATAGTAGGAAGAGTTTTCCTTTCTGAGTAATTTGTTGACATGATGCCCCATCACCCTTGAATACTTTAACATGCAATTCTTACATACAAGGACTTACACCTATAATTACATTACAACCATCAAAATGAGGACATTAACTGTAATTTATTAATGTCATTTCATTTCAGACCCCATTCAGGGTTTACCAGTTGTCCTGATAATGTGTTTTATAGCAAAAGAATCCAGTTCAGAGTCAAACATCACATTTATTTCTTGTGTCTTTTTGTATTTCTCAATCTTAATCATTTCTCTCTGTCTTTTTTTGACTTTCATGAGTTTAACTATTTTAAAATGATAGACCACTCATTTTGTCAATTGTCTCTCATGGTGGGATTGTCTGATGTTTCCCAAGTTTATATTTAAATTATGCATTGGCAGGAATATCACAGATATGATGCTGGGTTCATCTCATTGCATCCTATCAGGCACAATTCATGACTTCCATTTGTCATATGACTGGTAATATTAGATTCTTCACTTGATGGGGGGGTAATAGGCAGAATTTTAGGATAGCACTATGACCTTGGCCAGTGGTGTTACTGTCACGATTATGCTATGCTTTACTGCAAAGGGGAGATTATCTGAGTGGACTCAATCACATCATTCCTTTAAAACCAGAGTTTTCGGGCGCCTGGGTGGCTCAGTGGGTTAAAGCCTCTGCTTTCGGCCCAGGTCATGATCTCAGGGTCCTGGGATCGAGGCCCACATCGGGCTCTCTGCTCAGCAGGGAGCCTGCTTCCCCCCTCTCTCTGCCTGCCTCTCTGCCTCCTTGTGATCTCTCTCCCTCTGTGAAATAAATAAATAAAATCTTTAAAAAAAATAAAATAATAAAATAAAATAAAATAAAACCAGAGTTTTCTCTGGCTGGTAGCAGAAGCAGAGGTCAGAGAAATTCAAAAAGTGACAGGGATTCAATGCTGGGAAGGTCTACTTCGATGTTATAGAGAAGACCCAGGGCAAAGAACTGTGATCAACCTCCATGTTCAGGGCGTTTCTCTGGCTCCCAGGTGACAGCCAGGAAGGAAATGGGGACCTCACTCCTATAGCTTCAAGAAACGGAATCCTGCCAACCTGAGTGAGCTTAGAAGATAGATTCCTCCCCAGCATCTCCACATAAGAGTCTAGCCTGGCCAACATCTTGATTCCAGCCTTGGTTGACCCAGTCAAACCCACCTGGACTTCTGACTTACAGAACAATGAGATCATAAGCAGTTGTGTTTCAAGGTGTCAAGTTTATGTTAATTTGTTACACAGTGGTAGGAAACAGATACAAGAGGTATCTGCCAGGTTTCTCTATTATAAAGTAACTCTTTCCCCCTCAGTAATTGTCTTAGCTTGAGCTGCAAGAGAAATTACCAGGAACTGCAGTTCTGGAGGCTGGGAGATCCAAAACTGAGGTGAGGGCAGATCTGGTGTCTGGTGAGCCCACTTCCTGGTTTGCGGATGGCCATCTTGTCATCGTACCCTCGCATGGCGAGGAGCAGAGAGGAAGCAAGCTCTCCGGTCTCTTCTTATAAGGGCACTAATGCTATTCCAAAGGCTTCCAAAGGCTTCTGCCTTCATGACTTAATCACCTCCCAAAGGTCGAACCTCCTAATACCATCACATTAGGGGTTAGGATTTCAACATATAAATTTGGGGTCCCCATAATAGCAATTAATAAGCATTTTGTAAAGAAATGCTTTAAGACTAGACAAATATCCTATTCCTCATCAAATATTTACCCACTTATTAGTTTAAGTATCAATTGACATTTCTTGGATGGATTAATTATTACTACGGTTGCTAAAATCGTGGTCTTCTAATTCCAGTATTTCTCATATTAACAATATGCAGTGGGGAAGAGTTTCGGTCCTCATATATTCATTTCAGTGTGGTCCCATGAATTCTCCTTTTATTCAGTGGGTCATAATCCATTAGTGTCCTTATTAATTTTATGCTCTAATTGAGCTGACCTCTGTCCCTTAGGCAGGACCCCATCATTCACTGAGCACTCCCTTACTTTCCAGTGGAAAAATCTGTTTCCTGCTGCTAGCCTGGAGTCAGCTAGTTCTCCAAGTAACCTAGTTTGTTTTTGTTTGTTTGTTTTAATGGAGAACGGCACATATGTATCTATAGCTATATGGATCTTTACGTCTTCTATGCCAGCTTATTTCTTTAGAAAACCATGAGTTCACACGAATCCTGATCCCATTCCATGGAGTTCATTCTAGTTTTGTGTCTTTTCATAGTTGTAACTTCTTACAGTGAGAAATCTGACTCCATGGCTAACTATGTAATTTGTAGAACCAAATAGAAAATGCAAATGCAGAGCCCTTGTCTTCCAGCAGGAAAAATATGCTGTTAAAGGTACTAAAATATAAAGTTTTTTCTTTTTTTCCCCATGGTCTCTCTCAACCATCGTGGGGATTTTTTTTATTGCTATTTCATGTCATTTTAAGTAGAGAAAAATTTAAATTGGAAATTATTAGCATTCATTTTACTGTTCATCTTTATATTGTGCAATATCAGTTTTAAATGCAAATATGAGAGCATTTAACTCATATGTAAAATCACCCAGTATTACACAACTATATTTTGGAGCTTATACACACACATATATGTCATTCTCACCACAACAGTGGGAAGATTGCACAAAACTAAGTCAACTGTTTTTATTTCACTTCTTGACATGCACGCGTTTCCCCCACATTTGGCTGTACATTTGGCTTACAGATAGATGAGTAAGGATGTCCTAAAAGGAAAAGGAACTATGTTTTGCCCTCTCTTTTCCTTTCTTCTAGGTCATTTTCAGTCAAGTGATTGTCCAATAAACAGAAGTCACACAAGGACTCAACTCATGTGATTAGGTCAGGCCCACCCCTGCGATCTCCCTGTCTTCCGGTCCACTAATTCGGGACCTTAGTTACAGCTGTAAAATCCCCTTTACCATACAAAATCACATCAGTATTTTGGTACTATCTTATCATATTCCCAAGTTCCACACTTCCAGGGAAGGAGATGATATGAGACAGGGTCATTGTAGGCTGTGTTAAAATTCTGCCTTCTACAACGGCCTTAAGATAGGTAACGGCTAGAGCCCCCAAGGTAAGTGTTAAATTCATTTGTTATCAAGCTTTATTTGTTGTTGTTTTTTTAAAGATTTTATTTATTTGACAGAGAGAGATCACAAGTAGGCAGAGAGGCAGGCAGAGGGAGAAGGGGAAGGAGGCTCCCTGCTGAGCAGAGAGCCCGATGTGGGGCTTGATCCTAGAACCCTGAGATCATGACCTGAGACAAAGGCAGAGGTCTAACCCACTGAGCCACCCAGGCACTTGTTATCAAGTTAAGTGTGTTATCCTGGCCCCTGCTCGCCTGGCTCTGGAGAGGGAAATAGCTTGTAGGCCCGATGGAGAAAGAGCAGATCTCTCCTGTCATCTGAGGCCCCTGGGCTCTTCTGCAGACGCAGCACATGTCGTCTTCCTGAGGCACAAGGTTCCTGTCAGAGGACAGAGGCTGGCCAGTGCAAAAGAGCGGTACCAGGGAAGCTGCCAACATTCACAAACATGGGTGAGAAGGCTTCACTTTGGATAAGATAACGCAGGAGAGCCGCAAGAATGGATACATACAGAAGCAAAGAGGCTGTTGAGAGAAAGCAGGCCTAAATATGACTCAGATGACATTGAGAAGCTATTTTAGCTATTTGGTTTCTTTCTTTCCTCCCCTTCCCTTCCCTCCTCTTCCCTCCCCTCCCCTTCCCTTTTCTTTCAGAGCACAAGCAGGGGGGAGCAGCAGCCAGAGGGAGAGGAAGAAGCAGGCTTCCCACTAAGCAGAAAACTCAATGTGGGGCTCAATCCCAGGACCCTGAAGGCAGCCATTTAACCAACCGAGTCACCCAGGTGCCCCTATTTTAGCTATTTGGCTAACAATTTAATATGAAAAGTCAGTTCTGTTCAAGAAAGTGCATAAGTGGGGTCCATTTATTCCAGAGATAGGATTAAGGAACAGAGAGGGTACAGCAACAAACGGAACAGACCAGAAGTCTTGCTCTCATCGAACTTACATTCTATTGGGTAGAAACAGAACAAGCAAGCAAATAATAACTGTTAACATGTGACATATTAGATAAATAAATGGTATGGTGGGGAACAAAACAGAGAAGGGAAAGAGGAGATGGACTAACTTTAAATAAGGTGGTGATGGAAGGCCTCACTATGAAGCTGGTTAGTGAGCAAGGACCAGAAGAATATCAGGCAGAAAATCACCCCCATATCTGAGGGGAGCACATCCCAGGCAGTGAGAATAGCAAGGGCAAAGGTCCTGGGGCACAAACACAGTGGTAATAAAACCCAAACCACCTACCTTGTGTTATTTTTATTGATGGTCCTCTCAAGGTCTCTTTCTTGGTCTCCACCAATTCTCCCCAACTTATCTGGGGGTTGACCTTTTTGAAACAATGAAAGTGCTGGCAGACAGCCCCATAAAGCTGAAGGGTGAGAAACTTCCCTGGAATTTCTGGGAAAACATTTACCCTATTAACAACAAATGAGGAGCAACAAGCTGGGTAGAATTTTTTTTTTTTAAGATTTTATTTATTTATTTGACAGAGAGAGAGAGATTACAAGTAGGCAGAGAGGCAGGCAGAGAGAGGACGAAGCAGGCTCTCTGCTGAGCAGGGATCCCGATGCTAGGCTCAATCCCAGGACCCCTGAGATCATGACCTGAGCCAAAGGCAGAGGCTTTAACCCACTGAGCCACCCAGGCACCCCAGCTGGGTAGAATTTAAAATAATATGTGATCAAATTCCACTGTGTAGTACATTCAGAATATTTGTTTTCTGAAGTTGAAAGGGCAATTGAATGAAAATAATTTCAAGCAACAGTGTAGGTGTATGAAATATTTAATTGAGTTGAATCCTTATTTGTTATCTTTTCAAAGGCTTAATAATTCTCTGATTGTAGAAATGAATTTCCCATTGTAGAAAACTTGAAAATTATGTAAAATCATAACAAGAACAAAATTCACTTGTGACTACATAGGAAAAAGAGCTGTTTACATTTCTATCTTTCTAGACAGATTTTCCTTTTATTTTAAACGTTGGCAAATTGATAGTAAAACAGCTTGTTTTAATTTGCATTTTTGGGTACTGGTCTGAACAACGTTTCACATGGTTTATTGGCCAGGTTTCATGTATCAGCTTTGCTTTCTCTCAAATTTTTCTTACTGATTTGAAGAAGCTCTTTTGTCATAAGAAAATCATAAATCCGTTTTCTGTCACATTCATGGTAAATGTTTTTTTCCAAGATTCTTTACTGCCCATTATTTTTGCATAGTTTTTATGTTCAGCGTTTGCATTTTTATAGTCATGCCTACTCACTATTACAGCCAAAAAAATACTTATTTCCAACAATGTTCACTAAGAGGGTCTTTTCAAATTTTACTGAAACTTATTTTCCACAGGAGACTCTACCCGGTACCACTTCCACGCTGTAATATACAGTGAAATCTCACAGTAATGCAATAGGTATGGTCCAAAATTTAAATCGTGTAAAATGCAATTATTACAGGTTTAATGAATGACTAAAGCCGGCCTGGGCGGTTGGGCATTACAGGGTCTGGCTGAGGGCCTCCAACGCCGCTGGGTCCCAGCTGTAGTTTGGCATCTGCTGGCTGGTGTTTGCTAGATCTCACTCACATACTGAGAGGTCAAGTCAAGTCCCAAGACTTCCTGGGAACGGCAGGACAGCAGCAGGGACTCCCGGAACTCTAGGTTTGCTGGTACCCCATTTTCCAGCCCAATCCCAGACAATGGATAGAGGAGACACATACTCGGGACATGAGGACCCATCACTTTCCATGATAGGCTCCCTTCATTTTCCACACCCTGCCTTAGATCCCTTCCTCCCCAGCTACTCCCCTTCCTCTCCCTGCATAAGATAAGGCAAGTTCCCTGCATACCCACGGAGTAGAAAGTGTTCATTTAACTCACACCTGGAGTGTACACATGAGACTCTTCATCAGGATGGGTGCAGGCTTAATCGATGACTACAGTGCCTTTGTTTCTAGCCATCCAAACACAGTGAACAGATTTTGGGATGGGTTCATTGTGTTTGTTAGAATTGTGAGATTAGGCACCCCGAGGCCTGCAAAGTTCTCATTCTTCGAGCTGCAAATGTGGAAAATAAAATCGGGAATAACCAGGAAGTTGCTTTTTGTAGAATACATTCTTTTCTCCGTATCAGCTTACTTATTTATGTCTTTTTAAATATAAGTGAAATGAAAATGTCATATAATTCTTTAATAGGAATCAAATCTTTTTATCCTATAATCTAAGCTTTTTAATCAAGGAGATCATAAGCATAGGAAAGAAAAAAAAATTATGCCATTTTAAAAGCACATAGAAAAAATCCCAGAGATTATTTATGGGTGTGTAAATAAATAGTAAAAATATCAAAACGTGGATGGGAAGTGTATCAGTCAGGGTCCAGCCAGGAGAACAGAATGCAATCTAAGATTGTTGAACATTGGATATTTAATTCAAAGAACTGGCTATCCGGGGGTGGAAGAGCTGGGATATGAAATGGGAGAAAACCCGGTGAGGTGACTCAGGAATTGACAGCATCAGGAAAGGACTCAGTCCTTGGGACGGAGCACATAGGAGGAAGTGATGCTCCTAATCCCAGCTGCGGCGTCTTCTGCTGGGAATCAAAGTGGGGGCTGCCTGGCAAGAGCTGGGACCATAGAGGAAACGGGACTGCTCTTGCAGATACCACTCGAGGTAATAGGAGGTGAAACGCTGGTTTCTCCTTTCCTCCAGCCCTCTGGTCACCTGACCCTCACTCCCACGGACCAAATCCAGCGGAAGTGGCTGGGAAGCCTGGGAAATGTAGTCCGTGGGCGCCCCGCCCCCATGAGGACCAGAAGAAGGTAAGGGCTCAGTTGGTCGGTGGGTCGGAGCAAGCAGGCAAGTGGCGGGGTGGGGCGGGGGGGTGGCGAATAGGGGGCGCCTCACCAACCTGAGGATGGGTACGACCTCTGGTGAGGGAGTCAGGACAATGGGGAGGGGAGGGTACAGAGTGGTCTTCAACTCTACTGGTAACCATTTATTTCATTACTAAATTTTAAAAAGTCTGAAGCCAATATGGCAAAATGTTAGCATTTGTTAAAATTATAAGGTGGGTGGTCAGATGCTCATTATGTTACTCTCTGTTCATTTCCACATAATTGGAATATTTCAGAAGAAGAAATGATCAATAGAAAAAATTGTTCCAGATTAACGGCAATAGCAAACGTTTTCCTTGTTCAGACTCACTTCCTTTTCCACCCCCACCCCGAGGATTCGCCATGACTGGTCTCCAAAGGAGAGTGGCACCTTGTGGGTCTTGCAGGCTCTGCGGATCACTGGAGTTGACTCTTGGGCAGGAGGGCATCATAAAGGCAGAGGGGGAGAGCGAGGAAGGAAAAGAGTAGGGAAGGGCAAGGAGGGAAGGTACCAGAGGCTTGGGAAGCAGAGATGACCAATCACAGGAAGCTCTTCCAGTCTTTTTCCTTTGAAACTTGGTTCAGTAACTCACAACCCAGGCGTCCTTGAACAAGTTCCTTGGCTTCTCCATTCCTGCATTTGCTTTTCCGTAAACATATGGTGGTTGCAAGATTCAAGGAGTTAACACATACAAAAAGCACTTTGAAAAAAAGAAAAGCCCTTTGAGTAGCGTTGGCACATAGTAAACTCTCAATCCATTTTGGTTACTATTATAATTTTTTATTCTTTTTATCTTTGGATCCTCAGTGTTAGGAGAGTTCCCCTATGATGGGATCAAATAAGTGGGGCTGAGGCGGGGGACCCAGGGGGGACCATGTAATTTGCTTATCTAAGATCTCCCTGTGATCATCTGCTCCTGGTTGAACATACCCATCTCTATACTATGCTGCCTAGATCCTGGCTCAGGGGCAGGCCAGGCTCAGTGTGATTTCAGATAAGCTTGGCCAAAGTCGGACTCTGGCAGAGAGAGTTACACTTCAATAATGTGATGGGAGAGAATCTGTGGGGTCATCTTATCAGGAGATTCAGCTTGAATATTCTGCATAGAAGGGGTAATGCTCCAAATGAAACAACCTGCAGAGAAAACAAGCACGAAGGAGACTATGTGGGCATTATACCCTGGTTTAGGAGGCATTCTTCTCTGGTGTGCCCTCAGACCCCTCCCCACAAGATGCTAGAAGGATACAGGAAGGGGCCCCACCTCAACCTTCCCTCCAGCTGGCCCGACCGGTGTGCTAGGAAGGAGGGCAGGAAGCAGGGATCAGGGCACCGAAATGAACTCCTAACGAGAGCTGACCATAAGCCTGGTGTCCAGCACGGAGCGAAATGCCTTCAAGTATCACCTGCGTTTATTCTCACAGCAGCATGAGGTAAGGAACAACGACAGAACGGTGTGGGGGCTGTTGTGAGCATTTGATGAGTTAACGAATGACACATGCAAAGGGCTTACAGCACTTTCTGAGTTCACACTCAGTCGACGTTAGCTGTAATGAGTATAGTCATCCCACACTTGTGGCTCAAGAAAGCAACTCAGGAAACAGGGGTGGAGGGGGGTAGAGTAGCCCAAGCGTGAGTCATGGAATCTCTAGAAGACCTAAAGTTACACAAGGGGAAGAGCTCTGATGGAGCAGATGTTCCCATTACCATCATGTGCGGAACTGCGGACCCTTGTTGCTGGGGCACCTCCCACCTGCCTACACCCTCGTTCACACGAGAGATTCAGAGTGCTGTGGCCAGTGCTAAGGCCCAAACACTGATCTTCTTTAAGTCTTAAGTAGATCCTTTGTTGAATGACAGCATACACCCAGGCAGGTGCTCAGAATCCAGGCATAGGCTGATGAATTTCACAAAGCCCACATTGCCGTGTGGTTACAAGAAGCTGAACACTCCAGACAGAGAGCCGTCTCGTGCCCCCTCCCGGGCACTCCCTAGACCTGTTAGAACCACAGCACCCAGCCGCTGTGCCTGGTTTCGAACTCTGTGACAAAGGTTTCATGAAAGCAAACATGGTGCGTTCTTCTGTGTCCAGCCCCTTTCACTGTGAAGTTGGTTTGGAAGGTCCACCTGTGCTGCTGAATGTGGCTGCAGCTCATTTGTTCCTGTTGCTGTGTGGCAGTCCACTGCAGTCCACTGCAGGAGAAGACCACGAGATCTGCAGTCAGCTCCTGATGAGCAACCACGAGGGATCTTTCCAGTCTGCGGCTCTTAGGAAGCAGCGATGCTGTATACATTCTTGTATGCATTTCTTAGTGAATCTGTGTTCATATTCCTGCTGGGTGTTTACATGTGAGTGGAATTGCTGAGTCCAAGGGTAACGCACTGGCATTTGTAAAAAGCTCCCTGGGGGATCCTAAGGCGCTCCAAGGTTGAGAAATCCTTCTCTAGACTTGAGAATCTACCAGGCACCATACAGATGTCTCTCATACAGATGGTCTACCGTGTACTGGCACCCACACCAGCTCACTTGTTTGAAATGCAGGTTTCTGCATCTACTACAGTAGAATTGGTGTGTGTGGGTGTGGGGGGGGCGGTCTTTGGGAATCTACACTGTTAACAACCACACCCTTCCCAGGTGATTTTTTTTTTTTTTTAGAGAGATAGAAAGAGAGCATGGTGAGGAGGGGAAAGAGGCAAAGGGAGAAGCAGGCTCTCCACTGAACAGGGTGCCCAACACAGGGCTCGATCCCAGGACCCTGGGATCATGACCTGAGCTGAAGGCAGACACTTAACGACTGAGCTGCCCAGGTGCCCCTCCCCCAAGGTGATTCTTTATACCAGAGCTGAAGAAATACTACATTAGGCCACACTGCAAAGACCAAGTCAATCCACACCCAATAATATTACTCTATCTAAGATTTTTTGAAACTGATGAAACGCAGACGCTAAAGGGAAGGATGGTTTTTTGCCTTCGCTGAGCACTTATAAGTAAGAACAACTTCTCTCAAGCATTAGTAATTTTGAAAGCTTGCTACAAAAATGGGGATTGTTTAATTAAAAATTTTTACGAACTCGGGGTGCCTGGGTGGCTTATTCGGTTGAACGTCCAACTCTTGGCTTCAACTCAGGTTATGATCTCAGGGTCCTGGGATCAGGCTTTGTGCTCAGAGGGGAGTCTGCTTGAGATTCTCTCTCCCTCTGCCTCTCCCTGCCCCCCACCCCTGCCCGCGTGAACTCTCTCATGCTCTCTCTCAAATAAATAAAGAAATCTGCAAAAAAAAAAATTTTTTTTTTTACAAACTCTTAATGCTTGGGCTCAGCAGTTCCATTTCATGTAAAAACCCTCCAGATATGTGAACATATATTCATCCAAAGATATTTATGAGGATGTACATATTTTTATAAAATATTGTAACTCAAGAAGACACTCTATTGTCGGGTTGCTTATCACTGGGGCTGACAGCACAGCGTAAGGTTCAGTTACTCCTAGGATGTGAGAGGCATGGGACAGATTTAAGTCAAGGTCCAAGCTTCTCATAAGGAATGCATGAAAAGCGCACACCGGCTTTCTGCCCGGAAAGCCTTTCTGGCTGCTTCTTTGGGAAACACAAACCCCAGAACTGTCCAGTCTTTCGCTCTGGGGTCCCAACAGCCTGAGAACAGGACTCTTCTCTTTCACCTGGTCCCTGCCTGTAAGAACCCAGTACCCCCCTTGCAGTTCCCTGTGTCACTGGTACCCATTGCCTCCAAGCCCAGCATCTTATTCAGATTAGAAAGAACCTTGGCTCTCGCCAGTACCACTCCTGCTCATGTAGTTTCTGACTCGTGTTCATTCTTTCCTAGCAGCAGCCTGCTTGCCCAAGCTTCTTCTAGAACAATCTGCCTAGGCTGCATCTCTTCGTCACATAGCAGCTCTGCATCTAAGCTCTTAGGTCTTCCCACCTGAACCCCAGCTTGGGGGCAGGCCACAGCTAAGTTCACTGGCTGTTAGGTTTCACCCACACAGCAGGGATCAAGAGTTACGTCCTTTCTGGCCCTGACTGCTTCCTTCTTCCATAAAAATATTCGAAAGCATATTTTATGACAGCATTGCTATAAAGACTGGATTTATGATGGTATATTCCTTAATATATTCATGTTTTCCTTCTGAGTTTGAAAGAAATGAAAACATCTTGTGGGTCTCTAAAAGTCTCCTGCACCTGCTGGTCTTCGATGGGCCCTGCGTGGAGCCCATTTCCAAGTGGGACAGCCTCAGCCTTCACCTCAGGGCATGTTTTCCATGAATAGGCTTTAGTTTTTTGAGCAGTTTGGGGTTTACAGAAAATATGGATACATTATTAGTAACTCACGTCCACAGTTTGCATTAGGCTCCACTCTTTGCATTGCACCATTTCTGTTGTACACACACGAAGATGTGTGTTGATCATTAAAATATCACACCTGTTTTCACTGCCCTAAAAATCCCATGTGGTAATCATCCCTCCTCCTCCTCCTCCCAAGCCCCTGGCAACCACTGGTCTCTTTCCACAGTTTTGCCTCCACAGTAGAGTAAGGATCATACAGAATATAGCCCTTTCAGATTGGCTTGCACTTTGGGATACGCATTTAAGTTTTCCTCCATGTCTTTTCATGGCTTGGTAGCTCTTCTTTCCTCCCCCACTGAGCAGTATCCATAGTAGGGACGAGCCCCAGTCTGCCTCTCCGTTAGCCTACTCAAAGGCATTTTGGAGGCTTCCCAGTTTGGGCAATTGCAAATAAAGCTGGTGTCAACATTCACATTCAGGTTTTTGTGTAGACACAAGTTTTCGCTCGTTTGGATACACACGAAGGAGCACAATCGCAGAATCGTCTGGCAAGAGTGGCTCTTGGTTTCTTCTGACAACATTTTTCTTCTGAAACCTTGCATCTACGTTTTACACGCCCAGCCCACCTGTGCTGGGTATCTAAAAACCCACGTGATTTCCTCTGCACTTGTCTCAGAAAAGTGCGTGTTTGCCCGGCCCCCCTCCGCCATGGGAGGGGATCCCATCCCCCGCAACCGTCCTTTCCTCCTCCAGCCTGCTGACAAGTCACGGGGCTTCTAACTCCTCAGCATCTTTATGGCTCTCCAGTGCACAGGGCGAAGTAAGCTCCTAGAGGGCCTATTTCTGTTCAGTGAAGTTCCTGCAAATAGACCTGGGTTAAGTCACAGAGCCCCAGATTACTTGCATAATAGTGTAATAGGGAAGTCCTCAGCTATTATTTCTTTAAATAAACTTTCTGCCCCTACTCCTTCTTTTCTCCTCCTGGGAACCCAATCATTCCAATGTTTGTACATTTCATTGATCCCCTAGATCACAGGCTTTCTTCACCCCTTTTCATTCTTTTTGCTTTGTTCTCCTCTGCCGGGGTTACGTCACAGTTCCTGTCCTCCAGATAACTTATTCTGTCTTGCATTCCATCTGTTCTGGAGCAGGGGCTTTCTACTGCATTTTTTATTTCATTCTTCGAATTCTTCAGCTCCAGAACTTCTGTTTGGTTCTTTTTTACGATTTATATTTCTTAGGCAAATTTCTCCTTTTGTTCAGATATATTTTTTTTCCAACTCCCATTGAATTTTCTTTCTGTGTTTCCATGCAGCTCATGGAGCTTCCTCAAAGTAGCTCATTTTAATCCTTTATCCTCAAGATCAAAAGATTCTGTGCCTTTGGGCTCGGTTGTTGGAGAATCATTGGAGAATCATTATCACCTTTCAGTGAAGATGTGTGTTTCATTGATTCTTTGTGCTCCTTACAGTTTTGCATTGCTGCTTTTGCTTTTGAAGTAGCAGACATCCCCTCAAATCTTTACTAGTTGCCTTCAGATAGGGTATACATACTGTTACCAAGGGGGTTTTCTCGCTGACTTTGTATGGATTCACCTCTCCACACCTCTTGCTCCCTCCTCCCACTCCTGTTTTTATGTCTTCCCCGGTTCTTAAACTCACCAGCTGGCTGCTGGAAACCTCTCTTTCCCTTTGCAGAAGGGGGTACTGTAGCTCAAGGCTGTGGTTTTGTCCTCGTCTGCAGGTCCTGGTCTGTCTCTCTGAAACAGACCTTTTTACCGGGCTCTCCCTGGCGGCCGCACTTGGACGCACGCACGAGGAGCCAGCTGCCGAGTGGGGATGTGTGGGGGTGCCCGGGGCCCACGGGGTGATCCAGGGCAGATTCACCTCCCAGCACTTCCTGCTGGAGTCCTGCGTGCAGTCAGGGCTTTGGTATTTTACCAGCCCCTTTCCCCATCTCCGACTCCCCGCTACTCACGGAGGACCCCACCAATCCCCTGGGTGCTGCTGGAGAGAAATGGGTTTCTCCAGCATCTTTCTGCGCAGCGGGAGCTAGTTCAGTCCCACACTGTGCTGTCTTGGGGAGGGGTGGTGCTGGCAAGGTGCCTCTTTCCCTCTCCACTGAGTACACTTTTTTTTTCCCCCGCTCCAAAGGAGTGCTGGAATCTCCCCTCGGGAAGGCTGGGCTTGTACAAATTCTCTTTCATCCGTGGGTATTTGCCCACGTCAGCATTCTCCAAGTCTCTCCGCGGCCGCAGCCAAGAGAGGGCAGGTCCGCCAGCTCTGGTGGCCCCACAGCTGGAGCTGAGGTCTGACTCTTACCCAATGCGCAGGTGGACCATAGTGCTGGACGGGGCCCGAGGCTCATAGTGCTGGATCCAGAGGCATTTGGGGGCGTGGATGGAGGCCTAATTAGTTGTCACACAAAACACAACAAAAGGAGGGCTGTCCTATGCTGCCCTGATGCTGCTGTGAGAATTGTCACCGAAGTCCGAGAAAAGTTCAGTTCTCCGTTTTACCCCTTTATCTGAACCTATGAACTCGTGACTTTTAAGTACTTAAAAATAGAATAATGTTTAAACAAGGTGGAGAGAATTTCTTTGTAAACTTTAGAGTAAAATTTAGTTAGGAGGTGGATTGACTTTTCTTGTTTGTCTGACTGTAATTGCTTTTTGCAGATCAGCTGGCTGGCTCTCTCTCCGTCCCCTTTCCACTGATGCTGCATCGCCTTGCCCACTTTCACCCAGACCTCTGAAATCACTCCTAACTGGTCTCTGTGGACCCGCTCTGGTCTCTCTGGAGCGGTGGTTCTCCAAGTGTAAGCGCCTGCCGGGGACCAGCATCACCTGCCGTCTTAGCTCGAGCTGCCGTAAAAAGTATGACAGACCAGGGGACTTAAGCCACAAAAATTATTTCTTGCAGCTCTGGAGGCTGGAAGTCCAAGATCAAGGTGCTAGCATGGCTGGGTTCTGGGAAGGCTCGCTTCCTGGCTTGCAGATGACTGACTCCTCACTGTGTCCTTACACGGCAGAGAAAAGGAGAGAGAGCACACTTCCTGGGGTCTCTTGCCCTAATCCTGCCATGAGGACCACACCCTCAGGACTTTGTCAAAACCTAATTACCTCCCGAAGGCCCAAGATCCTAATACCAGCACACCGGAGGTCCGAGCTTTCATATTGGAATTTGGAAGGGACAGAGTTAAGACCAGAGCACTCACGAGCTTGCTAGAATTGCACACCCCCCGGGCCCCACCCCAGACCTCCTGATTCAGAAACACTGGATGTGGGGCCCAGCAGTCTGTTTTCACGGGCCTCCCCGGTGGCTCTGACACGTGCTAGAGACTGAAAACCGCTGCTATAAATCATTCTCCAGACTCTACACATCTCCCAATGAAAACGGATCATGTTTCCCCTGCTTAAAAATCCCCCAATGAGGGCGCCTGGGTGGCTCAGTGGGTTAAAGCCTCTGCTTTCGGCCCAGGTCATGATCTCAGGGTCCTGGGATGGAGGCCCGCATCGGGCTCTCTGCTTGGCGGGGAGCCTGCTTCCCCCTCTCTCTCTCTGCCTGCCTCTCTGCCTCCTTGTGATCTCTCTCCCGCTGTGAAATAAATAAATAAAATCTTTAAAAAAAAAAAAAATCCCCCAATGAGTTCCTACTGCTCTTACAGAAAAATACAGACCTCTGAGCCTCCAAGGCCTCTGTTCTCTGGCCCCTGAGTGCTTCTCTGACCTCACCTTGGGTCACCACGCTCCCTTTGCTTATCATGTGTCACACTCTTGCTATTTCTCAAAGATTCCAAGCTCTTTCCTGTCCCAGGGTATTTGCCCTTGCTTTTCCCTCTGCCCGAGATCCTGTAGGGCTGACTTCTCTCTGCAGTTCTTAGCTCACATGTCTCCTCTGAGCTCACAGGCCTCCCTCCCTGACCAGCCCGAGTGAAGGGGCGTGCCTGCCCTCTCCCCCTGGTGACCCTCTACCTCCCATTCAGTGGATTTCTCCCATCAGTTTATTAGAATCTGCATTAATGTGTGTTCATGTGTTGCTTGCTTTCTCCCATCGCAAAATGTAAACACCACGTGGAAGAAATCTTGTCTGTCTTGTTCACCACCATCACCCCACTGCCTGAGCGAGCACCTAGTCCGTGGGAGGTGTTCGAGACATACCTCACGAATGAACGAACGAAGGAATAAATGAGGTTAGTGAAAGTCTTAGTCTTCAAGCGAGTAGGCTTCAGAGCCTGAAATATTACCTAAAAGTTTGAGTCAGTACACTTTTTTTAAAAAAACAGTAGCCAATAGCAATGTCTTCCTGCTTACTGTGTATCTATTATTTGTCTTTGTCCCGGTGACCAGAGGGAATAACTCACCCCCTGCCCCCAAGCTTGGTCTCCTAGTTCTTCTTTGTATGCAGCTGCTATCATCCAGGGTGGCTGAGAGTGGAAAGTTCCCGGAGGAGAAATGTGGGATAAAAGGTGAAGGAGGGAGCATCCAAGCAAAAGCCACAACATCCCATTTGACCCCAGTATTTGGCAAACTTCCCATTCAAACAAGACTGTCTGTGAATGTGCCCTAAGCCAAGAAGCTACACAAGCATGCAAAAATCTCACTTTAGTTAAATAAACAGCAGGTGAAAACTATCCAAAGAGTGCCAACTGCACAGAGATTCCCTTTGCTCTTTAAGCAAATATTCAGTGAATGAATGGATTGTAGAACATTCAAGCCAATAGAAAGAGAAACCGTCAGGAAAGCATGATGAAATGAAAATAAGGTTAGATAACAGATATGTGATAAAACTTATTTTTATTAAAATAGATACAAATATTTTGAATTTACCTATTAAAAGTCAAAGTAAACTGCCACGTGTACGTTGGCAAGGACCCTGTCTTCTTCACCATTTATTATTACGCAGACTAACCCTTACTGGGCGCTTATAATCCTTCTGAAATTGTGCTGATGCTTGTGAGTCACTAAATCTGGCAAAACGATCCTCTGGTGTCCCTTGGGGATTATGCTTAATAAGTATTTACTGAATAAATATGATTAATTCAGTGCATGATCAAGGCCTATCAAATTGGGTAAAGAAGACTAAATCTATTTGATGTGTTTTTAAGAGGCAAACAAAGGCAACAAAGAGCAATAGCTTTCAAAAAATAAAAATTAAAAAAACGTTCTAAAAAAGCCATACCTTTCACTAGATTAATGAAGAAACAACAAGGAAGTGGCAAATACTACATAGAAATAAATAAGCAAAAAATAACTAGAAGTACGGAGGAAGTCTACAATTTTTCAAATTATTTGACATAATTCCATATTAATCCATCTTCAGTTGTGACATGTATGTAGGTATAGGTTGCTAAAATGTACGTAAAAAAGAGTAGGAAACTTAACCCCATAAATAACTGTGGAGAAAATGAGGAATTTGTCCAAGAACAGTAACTCCTTTGCTCCTAGCCCCTAAAAAATGACAAGTCCAAAGCGTTTTATAGGCGAATTCGCTTCCAACCTTGAACAAATGAATAATCCCCCTATGTTTTCATGCTTCTGGCACCATAGAAAGAAGAAAAAGCTCCATAGTTCTCCCAAGAATTCATTGGGACCCTATTACCAAAACCTCACAAAGACGGCTCACTAAAGGAAGCCCCAGGCTCTGTTCTACATGGATGGACCTTGAGGGCGTCACGTGAAGGGAAATATATCAGACAGAGAAAGACAAATCCTGTACGCTCTCACCTACACGTGGAATCTAAAAACACCAAGCTCATAGAAGAAGAGATCAGATGTGTGTGGTTGCCAGAGACAGATGGGGAAGGGTGGAGAGGGAATTGGGGGAAGGTCGGTCAAAGGCTACACATTTCCAGTTACAAGATAAGTAAGTCCCGGGCATGTAATGTACAACTCGATGACTAGAGTTAACAATGTTATGATTAACAGCTCTATAGTTAACAATGCTCTATTTGTGAGTTGCTAAGAGAGTTGATCCTAAAGGCGCTTATCATAAGGAAAAAAATGTTTTTTTTTTAACTGTACGAGGTTATAGATGTTAACCTTATTACGGTAATCGTTTCACAATATATACATACGTCAAGTCATCATGCTGTGTACTTAACCTTATATAGTGTTGTGTGTCAATTATATCTCAATAAAACTATAAGGGAAAAAAAATACTATACGCCAATACACTAATGGATATTGGTGTAAAGGTCTTATGGCATTAAAATGCAGAATCTAACACCCTTTTAAAAGAAGTCTACCTATGATCAGAGGAATCCCGTTCTTAGATCATGTATTAACAGGTTAAGGAGAGAAAATAGATGGTCCAGTGGCTGGGAGGGGAGGGGCTGGAAAGAGGGACGGGGCCCCAGGACAGGGCTCCCAGAGCCCTCAGATGGCACTGCAGTGTTGTATAGGGACTTGGCAATAACCCTCTTGTGGGCTGGATGCGTGAAGAATTAGGGATAGGCCTAGGAAGAGCACAGTAACTCTGCACCTAGATGCTGGTGGCCCGGTATATTCCTCCCAAACCCTGCCACCCCAATAGCCTTAACTCCAGAGCTGGGGCCACGTGGCCAGAGGTCAGAAGGAGCCTGGGCAGCGATGGTAGGATCGCTGGAGAAGACTAGGGTGGGAGACAGGGCAGGCCCAGGGAAATAGGACATTGCTATTGGCTCTTTTCTGCCCCCTAGTGGTCAAGGAGTGTTGGTCTCGAAGTCACTTACAAATAGCAAGACGTGCTGAGAACCGGGTCTCAGAAAAGTGGTGCCCACCCCCTGCCCCAGACACTTTTGGTAATGATCAAACATTTTCTTTGGTGAGTTTCTGTGTTCACTTAAGGGAAGTCTCACCTGAAATAAAATACAGTAGAGCCCTTAGCACAAAGACTGCCTCCTTTGAAGATGCCAGTCCCCTTGCTCCCTTCACCAATAGTTCCCACCTTGTGAAACCATAGAGTGGCAGGTGTGTGGGCATCAGGGCGTTCTGTAGCAATCGCCCATCTCTCGCCTGCCAGCCTTCAGATCATCAAATTTCATAGGAAACTTCCATTTAATCGGATGCTGCTCTTTTCACCATCAAAGAGAAGGTGCTTAATCATCACTTTTAACAATTTTCAAGGCCAGGTGGCAAGCCTGGTGTGTGCACACTCCCGCTGGACCCTTGCCCTTCCCTGGACAGGATGGGGGACTGAAGGCCCCATTGGAGGGAGACACACAGGCTGTGTGTGTTGAGCAGGTCCAGGAAGCTCAGAACAGGAGCAATGGGGTGGTCGTGTTCATGTACCCTCCGCCTGGCGAGGCCCCGGAAGGCAGACTGAACCATGTAGGCTCCAGACTAGGGATGTGCGTTGGTCAAATGAAAGCATGAGTCTAAGATACTATTTGGTTAAGAACCTCAAAATCAGGCATTCTTCGTGAAATGGTTCAGGAAAAATCTTCCTAAGAGCAGAAGAAATTAAGTCAAAAGCGGGTATTTAGGAGAGATTGAACTGGGTTAGCAGCGAGTAGACTGCCCACAGGAGACCAGTCGGCATGGGGTTACTGTCATGGTCATCCCGAGGGCAGGAGGGGCCTGGCCCCCAAGGCAGCGCTGTCAGGGAATTTCCAAGGGCATTCTCAGCTTCCTCTCCTCACTTCCCAGACCCAAGAGCCTCAGATTCCCTTTCTTCTCTCTCATAGTTTTGTCCTTATCTTATCCCCTGACCTTCCTCAGGGAACCTGACTCACTTGACATTATCAAGGCTATGCTGGAGTCCAATAGTCAAAGAATGTTGCCTCCCTTTCAACATTCTGCTCAAACACAAAGGACAAAACCTAGCAGACGCAAACCCCTCATTACACATTTTGCGCAAGCACCAACCTTCACCTTGGGTCACACCATAAACCATGGGACATTCCTTGGCCGCTCCATTATGTAGTAATAACCAATCAATAAAATGTCATGAAGCACAGCAGTGTATACTTGGTGATAGGTTTCATGACAAGCTTGTCAAAAGAACAAATGAGTTTTGCCTTCTCTCCTGCATGAAGAGAATCAAGGTTGCTTCATTCTGCAAGAGATTCCCGCTGACCTGTGACAATTCTAGGTCAGCTACTTCCCTACTTTTCTGTGAATGGCGGGAACACATGCAGACCGTCTCATTAGGTCTGCCTTAGTCTACCCAGCTGAGGAACTGGCCCAGACTGTACCCCCACAATCTTTCCTATTTTAGCCGTCCCCGGTCACTCCAATACAAAAATATGTACAACGATCCTACTCTATCTCCCGGCTTCCTACCTCATATCCAAATATAGTTCTAGCATTGTTGGCTCTTGCTGTAAAATGTTTTCTATTTCAATCCATACCCTTTGTTTCAAGCCTCCACTTCAATTCAGGCCCGTATAGGATTGCCCAAGGCCATTGCTATGTCCTCTTGCTTCTCTTTGGCACATTCTCCCCCCCAGCTTTGCGCAGTGGCAGTATCGTAGCCAATGAGGTTTATCCGAGGCGCGATTATTGCTAATTGGCACATTCTCCCTTTTACCCACTACCATCAGATTGTGTGAGAGGACTTCCGAAAGTGTGGTCTGTGGAATAGCAGTTATGTGAAAAGAAAAAAAAAAAAACAAAAAAACCAATGGATGCATTCAAGAAAGTTTGGAAAATTCTGGTTTAAATGAATTTAAATAGGTTTCTTTTTCTGTAGGACTTGTCAGAGCCTTTAATACCCTAAGCATGTGCATTATGAATCTTGAAGTAGAGGTATAATACATGGTTGTCCTAAGCTTTTTTGATCATGAAGCATTATCCTCCCACTCTTACCCTTCTTTGTCTGTAGATCACCCTCAAGCTACAGAGCACACTGTGAGAAAAAATACTAAAGAAAATTTATTTTTCGAAAGCTATGTTCTAGTAGTACACAGGCCTCTTACTACATTCTTAGCATCTTGCATTATATGGAAATAGAAAGTACTCTTTGATATTTTATTTTAGTTTTAAAATTTATACCATATTTCATACCTACAAAAGAATAAACCCAGAGCTGCCTGGGTGGCTTAGTCGGTTAAGCATGTGACTTCAGCTCAGGTCATGATCTCAGGGTCCTGGGATCGAGTCCCACATTGGGCTCCCTGCTCAGAGGGGAACCTCCTTCTCCCTCTGCCTCTTTCCCTCCCCGACTTGTGCTCTCTTTCCCTCTCTCTCTCTCTCAAATAAATAAATAAAATCTTTAAAAAAAATAAACTCAATGTATAAATGGACATAAAGAAAATTATAAAGGATGCTTGTGGTCCCACCATGCAGCTGATGAACTAAACCGGGGGTAGGGAACTTTTTCTATAAAAAGTCAGAACTTGAGGCGCCTGAGTGGTGCAGTCAGTTAAGCGCCCGACTCTTGGTTTCCGCTCAGGTCATGATCTCAGGGTCATGAGATCGAGCCCGGCAGTGGGCTCCCACACTCAATGAGGAGTCTGCTTAGGTGAGATTCTTTCTCCTTCTCCCACAGCCCCTCCCACCTGTGCTCTGTCGCTCATGCACTCTCTCTCTCAAATAAATAAATAAATCTTTAAGAAGTAAATGAATAAATAAAATAAGAAGCCAGACCTAATCAAAAGAGCAGATTATTTTTGCCCTCTTTCCTGTGAGAAGAACATGAAGGGTTCCTTTATTCTTTGCAGACCATGTAGGCTGTCACGAAAATTCAGTTATGCTGTTGTAGCATGAAAGCAGCTGTAAACAATATGAAAACGGATATAGACACTATGTAACATTTTGTTGACAAAACAAGCGGCCGATGGGTTATAGTTGGCCAACCACTGAACTGGACCACGGCCAGCTTCATCGGAGCTCCTGGGCACACATTTCCTTTTGCATAACTTTTGCTCATGCCAAGGGTTAATCCTATTAATACACATTTGGATTGTTTACACTTAAAATATATATATATATATACAGTTTAAATATGCCTCAGTAAATTTCTTTCTTATTTTTTTTAAGATTTTATTTATTTGTCAGAGCGGGAAAGAGAGGGAGAGAGCACAAGCAGGGGCGGCAGCAGGCAGAGGGAGAAGCAGGCTTCCCGCCGAGAAGGGATTCCCAATATGGGATTCGATCCTAGGACCCTGGGATCATGACCTGAGCCAAAGGCGGATGCTTAACCGACTGAGCCACCCAGGTGTCCTGCCTCAGTAAATTTCTTTAGGGCAATGTCTTCAAACTGTTTGCACCTGTACCCAAAAAGGATTTGGAAAAACTGTGTACCTCCTCACACTCTTTATGTGAAAATCTAATATTTTTATGAGAAGAAATGTTGCAAAATATGTGATTTTTGAAATAGTTGCAGAGAACTATAATTTCAGTACATTATCAGTGTTGATGTTGGAAAATAACATAACTCCTAAATGTAAGAGTTTCTTTAGCATTTAGAACCTTTACGCCTTGTCTTTTTCTCCTTTAACTTGTCATTCCAGATTACCACCCTCCCAGAATTTTATCCTAATGTAGTGCCTTTTTGTGCTTGAAGGGCTTTTACTGTTCACTATATCATGTTTCTCTGCAACAAAAATAACTCTAAATTTAAAAATTTTAATACGTTTTATTTCCCATGACCATAAGGTTCTAAGGGTTAGGAAAATTTCCTTCTATGTCAAGTTATTGTTAGTATTAATATTGGTACAAAAGTGATTTTTTAAAACATAAAAATAATATAAATTTTTGAAAAATTGTGAAACACTGGTGAAATTTCACTGGAAATGCATCACCAACTAAGATAAATGGAGATCTTTTTTTTAAAGCAGATTATGTATCCATACTGGATTTATGTCTGATTTCTCTTGGAACCATGTGTCCAGAGTACTGCTTGCTATAATTTAGGAAGCACAGATAAAATGAATGTTGCTAAAGGTAATAAAACGTATGATAATACTGATGTTGACGATCAGATTTACTGTGAGGTTGAATTAAAGCCCCTGCAGGACATTGTATCTAGGGGAGAGACTTGGCCTGAAGATTTAGATTTACTTAGTGATGGATTATGGTGCTTAATTACCCAACAGATGGATAGCATATAGTGCAGACAGCTATAGATCAGGGAGGCAAAAGATTTGTAAAGTTACTACAAAAACATGTGATAGCTTGTGGCAGAATTATGGGTTGCTTTAGCTGTCTGTTTCAATCTGAACCAACCCTTCCCTGGCTATTGAAAATGCCTGGAATCTGTAGGTACATATCGGTGTCCATCTGATGAGGCAATGTCATGAGACAAGTAAACGCTGTCAAACTCGGAGTAATTGCTTTGTTGTAAAAAGGCTTGACCAGGGATTGGGGTGGCATGGGGGGAGGGGGGCAGGAGGTGGGATGAGTTGTCAGAGTCAATGCCAGGAGGCCTGGGACTATCCCCAACTGTCCTATGGACACAAGAAATGTACTTCTGTGATGTTAGGCATGATTTGCTCCTAGTGTTGGTGAGGCCCCCAGAGAAGTCTGGCCTTGGGGCTGGTTAGTAGCAAGGATGTCGACATGATTCGTAGAGTAAAAGAGGCCCCAAAGACATAAAAAGTTTTCAGAGAAGGGTAGGCAGTCAAGGACAGACAGATGAATTGGCCTCTTGGATTCTTTCCCCCACCTATCCATTGTTTCCCCTCCTCATTTCTCTTTGGCTGGTTGTTACCATGTTGTTTTATGATTTCCTTCTTGACCCTTCTCCCCACAACCTGCTGTTACTCTCCACAGCAGCCTGCTGATAAATCTTTCTATTAACCGGGTCACCTGCATAAGCCCTCAGGTCATGGCGGAAGTCCCCTCCATGGTAAGGTGGAGACTGGAAGGCCAGTGCGTGTATTACTTACAAGGAGAGGGCCTTTTTTGTGATCCCTTCCATTCCTGTCTCCTACAGTAACCTTTAAAGGAAGTCCTGGGGCTAAAATTTCCCAGATAGGTTCCTAGATTTTCTCGGTGGTCATCACAAGCATCCTCCTTGACAAAGGAAGCCTGCAGACAACCACGGTTGGGTTATTCCAGGTTATTCGTATGAAAATCATTAGCAGAGTCTGCCGGGCTTCCTTCTCCCCTCCTTCTGACCAAGGAGTAATTTTTGCCAAACTGACCTACTGGGCAGGACGTGGAAAAGCCCCGACTGGTCACTCATCCTCGCCTTGAAGGAGATTTGCCACCTCCTCGTGCACAGCCATGACCTGGGGACCCCCATGAGGCGGCAGGTGCCATGACTCAGGTTCCAGTGCCTTCTGTCCCACCGTCAATGCGGCCTATCGCTCACCATGCTGGGCCCTGAAAAATGCCCCCCGTCTGGTGGTTCCCACCCTTAGAATAGCTTGGGATGCCTTTTGAGCACACATCATTTTTTCCTGTCTCTTGGGAAAAGACCTCCCAAGCCACTCGGACACACCCACCGCCCAGGACTCCGTGACCTTGAGGGCCCCTCGCAGACCTAACACCCAATCCAGAGAGCTGGCTCTGTAAGGGTAACCTGTGTTAAAGCTCGGAATATGTGCATATCTGGAGTCTGTTATGGAATGGACCTGCAAGGGCGAAGGATGATCCAAATTTCTGGGACTCACCTGGCCCAGCAGTTTCAGGTTCTGGTAAAAACTCCATCTGGCACCGTCCCGGGTGGGGCGACCGCGCACGCGCGACCATGGCCAGCAGGGGGCAGCACATGCCTACGCACCTGGTTTTCCCGCCGAATCTGTGACATTAGCTTTGAACAAGCCTCCCGGGACAGACACGATGAAAAAGACGTTTGGAGCACAATCTGAAACTCAAGCCCAGCTCCAGAGCTAGCCCAAGGCCATGTTCAGAAGCTGGAAGATGTTGTCTTTGAATCCTCACTGTTTCCTGCTCTGTTCCTCTTCTGCTTCTCGAAGTCTGATTGGGGGCCTGGGGGCATCAGCCAGAACTGGGATTCTGTCAGATAGGCAGCATTTCAGGCCCTCCTCAGGGCCCACTGAGTCAGAATCTGCCTTTCCACAAGATACCCAGGTCCTGTGTGTTCACAACCGACGTATCAGACACACCGTCCCCTTCTCTCTCTACACATGCCGCCCAGAAGACCCCATTCCCTGTCCCCAGCCTCTCCCTCCACCTCCCCTGCCCACAGCCCACAACGCTGCAGAAGAAGCTTGCTGCGGGTCTCAGGCCTACCAGAGGGGGGCCGGCCCATAGTGTGGCCCGAAGGGAGCAGCCCTGACATTTCCTCTTCCGGCCGCTCCGGGACTTCCAAGTCTGCTTCCAAGCACCCAGCTCTCCTTGTCCTTCGGTAGCTGCTGCTGAGCCAGGGAGCCCTGGGGCAAGATGCCCAAAGAGATTAAAAATTATTACTGTACACAGCCCACGGTCCAGAGTTGGTTTGAATAAATATAGAAATGTAGGGCTTCTGAGTACGAACTGTTTGCTTTACTGATGAGCATCTGGTAGTCAGTTCCCTGAAACAGTGATGAGAAATAAGGCTGTGCTTTTTTTCCTTCTTGTGTCACCAGTATGTCACCACTGTGTCCGTCCTACCTCGGGCTTCTCCCTGGATGCTCCTTGCCTCTTTGAGGAAAGACTTCTGTCAGAAGATGCCTCTTCCTGCCCAAGCAGCGAGGCTTCTGTCACTGTGCTGTCGAGGAGAGAGCAAACAGGAAGCAAACTTCTCCTAAGGAGTGAGTGCTTTCGAGGAGCTCGTTCCAGGGATATTTGTCTTTCAGCTGGTCAAGGGTTTGAGCAGAAGCCTGTGCGTCCTTCTGGAGAGAGAACACTTTCCCAGGACCCTCAGGTGGGCCCTTGGAGGTGGGTGCCTGGCCCCAAGGCTGTGTGAGAGGCCCTTGGGAAGAAGGGCTGTCACCACCATGGAGCTCATGAGGATGACAGATGAATGCTTGGCGCTCAGCGCTGACCTGGAAAGCCGGTGGCCTTTCTGGTGGCACCATGGGACTGGGGACGCACCCCGAAGCCAGACGTTCTGTGCTTGGATAACCGATCCTGGAAGCAAGGGCCTGCTGGTGTCTCCCCGGGGATTTCTCCTCCTTCCCCTCAGCCCTGCCTTTAGTTTCCCCCCTAGCTCCCCTCTCCCTCTCTTACAGGCAGAAGGAAAGAGTACAAGGCGGGGAGAAATTGTGTGAACTCCGTCATCCCCTTCCTCAAGGAAGTACACACAGGAGAAGGGAAGGAACTATGTCATCTTCTGTCTCCTCTTCCCTTCTCCCTCCTTACCTTTCTTCCCTCCTTCCTTTCCCACGTGCTCTCTTTCTCTGTGTCCCTGCTCACCCACCCCAGGCACATTCTTGTTTTCTCTGTGCTCAGAAGCAATTCGAATATAAGCTTATTATACCCACAGGTCCTGCTTTGCTGTGTCGCTTTCCCCAATCCCTCACCTCCGTGTTTCAGGTCTCCCAAGCCCAGACCCAGTCCCCAGAAGTCCTCTGCTCCTTTCTTCGTAATAAAAAGTGATTCACAGTGAGCCATAAATGACCCTTGGATCCAGGAGCTACCTCTCGCAGAACATTTGCATTTTAAAAGCCTAGATCAGAACTGAAATCTTGCGCGTGAATTGTTAGAGAAGGTCTGAGAGGGGAGCAGTTGTGTTAGTCTATCTAGAGAGAAGGCTGGATCTCAAGGTCAAGTGTGTGGGGAGAGGGTGCTGCGTACGTCACTCACCTCAGGGGTGTTCACCTCTTACTATATCCTCTGCTTTTGAATTTTCCAACGGGGCTAAGTGTTGGACCTAGGGTTGGCGTTCAATCCTATATTTCAAATGAAATATAAAAGGAAAAGTACAGGTCCATCCACCTAGAGTTGCGGTGGTGATGGTGGGTTCTTGGGACGATAGAAGCAGGAAATGACTGAAGTCGAGGACATTGAATTATTGATAGGACACCACAGACAGTCGGTTACTTGACACCAGTGTGTATCGCCATCAGCAACACAACTCTCGCCGTTGTATTTCTGAACCTAACAAGCTTTTGTCAGTGGGAACACATTTCTTGTAAACAAATTAAGCTTAATTTCCTAAAGAGTATGAGAGAGAAGCTTAGAAAAACTATTATTAGTGTTTGTGCTGTTCGGTATTGCATTCCATAAAATACAGAAGGTGCCAACCCCCATGGCGAGCCCACAAGCTTTGTTCCTGTGACTCACACTTACCACTTGGGATTGTTCTGGAACTGCTCCTAACAAGACTACAAGCTCTTCTTGTACAGGCGCTGTGCCTGATGCTCCTTTGTTTCCCCCAGAGGGTCTGGGACAGTGCCATGCATATAGGAAATGCAGATCGCCGTGGAATGAACCAATCCAAAGTCTCCTGCTTTCTAGATTCTCCAGGAAGTGGCACTTCCGGGGTAAGAATGGGAAACAGCATGCATAGGCTAGAGAATGCCTGCAAGCCAGGAGGTTGGGGCAGAATCCACTATCTCCTTGTCCTTTCTTCGCATTGGACCCAGACCACCCGAACCATAGTAAGTTACATAAGTTTCTCCTGTCTTGCACTCCTCCGAAGCTTCCTGAGAGCAGGAACCAAGCACACTACCCTCTCCCAGCCCAGCCCCGCCACCACAAAGATAGGCATATTATTTGATGAGTAAATAAACTAATAAATGAATGGATACAGTTTCCATGGCGGGCAGAGGTAGGAATGAGACCACAGACACTTTCCCCACTGATCTTTAAAGGCTTTACAGAAAAAACTGGGAGAAGCTAGTAGGGCGTGTGATGGATACTTCTTCAACAATGGAAGTGCCTGAGCCATCTACAACCGTGGCTTTTTTTTTTTTAAGATTTTTATTTATTTATTTGAGAGAGAGACAGTGAGAGAGGGAACACCAGCAGGGGGAGTAGTCCCTCCTCCCCAGCCTCAGTTTGATCACCTATAGATCGATGAGTTTGACCAGATAATATCTAAGTTGCCTTCCAACTATAATGGATTATGATGCTTGGAATTTGGAAAGGAGGGGTCAAGTTGACAAAGAAACCAGTAACACAGGATCCAGTGAAGGGAGGGAAGTAACAAGAGGCAGCAAAGGAGAGGTGAGGGTAGAATTCTTGAGTGGGCACCAACCATCCCCGCTCACTTGGGATGGTGAGGTTTCCTGATCACAGGATTTACACCTAAACAATAAATATGACCCTTAGAGAAGTTTCAGGTGAAAATTAAAGTGGAAAGGAAAAGATATCATATCCTTCAGTGAGGACTCTTCCACAAGCCCAGCCAGATGTGTAAATAGGGATGATCCTTCACCAAGAGGAATAGAGAGAGTTAACATTCTGAGATTGGTAAGCAAATTTACACAATTCTAAGGGTGAGTGCTTTTTTTATTTGGAGTTAAAGAAGAGGGCAGGGTTTGCTTATTTTGGATCAGGGTATTTGCTTTGCTTTTTTTTTAAATTTAATTTAATTTATTTATTTGAGAGAGAGAGAGCACAACTGGGGTGGGGAGGGTGTGTTGGGCAGAGGGAAAGGGAGAAGCAGATGCCCCGCTGAGCAGGAAGGGCTGGATCCCAGGACCCCAGGATCACGACCTGAGCCCAAGGCAGATGCTTAACTGACTGAGCCACCCAGGCGTCCCCAGGACATTTGTTTCCCACGGGCGACCAATAGAGCGTGGTATTTGCCCACCGTCCTCCCCACCCTCACTTGCTCCCACCACTTCCAACATGGCGGGTGGGTGTGAGCCCCTTTGGAGGAAGAGATTAGAAGTAGAAATTGAAGGTGTTTTGGTGAGAGACTTTGTAAGATTCAGGGCTCAAGCAGTAATGCTTCAGCGCCCAAGTGACAAGTACAAGATCAAGGAGGCAGAGAAGTTCTGTCCACTTAAGCATGGAACCCAGCGTCCCTCTGGCTCCTTGAAGACAGACAGCGTTGGGAGCCTCACAAGAGGGCAACATCGATGAGGTGAGCAAAGGCAGGGGTGTGGTACTGACAGGGGACCCTTTGAAAAGTGGCATTAAGAATATATTTATATATTAAGAAATATGTATCATTTTCTGAATTGCTTCATTTGATCTTGAAAGATGAGCTTCATTTCAATCATGTTCTTGTAACTGTGATTTGTTTATATTCACTTTGACTTAGTATTCCATGTGTAAGTACACTGCAATATATTTTTCCAATCTATTTGGGATACACTTTTGAGTTTCTGGGTTTCTGCTGTTAAGCCCAATGCTGCTATGAACATCTTTGCATACATAGAGACTGGACTGAATATATGTGAGTAACAGTTTCTGTTAGGACAGAAATTGCTGAGGTGCAAATATAACATATCTTCAACTTACCTGGATAATAACAAATCATTCTCCCAAGTGATTGCACCAATACGCTTTCTCCAGCTATCTCTGAAAAATTATGTTGTTCACCAACATTAACTACCACCAGGTTCTTTCATTTTTGCTAATCTGGAAGGTTTGTGATTGTATCTGGTTGTGATTTTAATTGGCATTTCACAGACTACTAAAGGGGTTGAGTATTTTTTATTATGTTTGCTGACCACTGGGATCTCCAGCTTTATTAACTATCTGTTCCTGCCTTAGCCCATTTTTTTCAATGTGGTTGTTGTTTTCTTCATCATTAGTAGGAGGCCTTTCTATATTCTGGATAATAGTTCTTTGTATGTGTCGCAAATATTCTCTAACACTCTGGAGGCCTGGATTTGTGTGCTCTTTATGTTTATATGAAAAGACATTCTTAATTCTAATGTGATGAAATGTACCGATCTTTTCTTTTAGTGCTTTTGTATCTTCTCTAAGAAGAAGACATGCAATCAGGAAGATGTTACGTTCTCTTTTCTCAGCTTTTGAAACCATAGCACTCTGTCTTAATTACTATACTTTCACGATGAATCTTAAAATCAGTTGGCGTTAGGGCACCTGGCTGCCTCAGTTGGTAGAGCGTGGAACTCTTGATCTCAGAGTTGTGAGTTCGAGCCCCACACTGGGTATAGAGATCACTTTAAAAAATTAAAATCTTGGGCGCCTGGGTGGCTCAGTGGGTTAAAGCCTCCGCTTTCGGCTCAGGTCATGATCTCAGGGTCCTGGGATCGAGGCCCGCATCGGGCTCTCTGCTCAGCAGGGAGCCTGCTTCCCCCTCTCTCTCTGCCTGCCTCCTTGTGATCTCTCTCCCTCCATGAAATAAATAAAATCTTAAAAAATAAATAAATAAAATCTTTTAAAAAATCAGCATTAATCTTCCAACTTTATTAGATTTCCAAGTTGTTTGGCCATTCTGAACTTTTTCTTTTTTTTTTTTTTTATCTCAAGTTTCATATATTCTGCTGTTGTTGGGTGGGGTGTTCCATCAATTTCTATTAGGTCAAGCAGATTGAGTATGCTATTCAAGTTCCATATATCCTTACTGATTTTTTGACTACTCGTTCTATTGGTTATTGGAAGAGGAGTATTGAAATCTCTTATTACAATTGTGGATGTGTCTATTTTTCTTTTCAGTTCTTTCAGTTTTTGCTTCACATATTTTAAAAGTATTACTGGGTGCACTAATGTTTAGGATTATTGTATCTTCCTGGTGAACTGAACCCTTCATCATTATGAAGTTACCTACCTTATCATGAACTATTTTTGGCTCCGAAGACAAGTTTGTTTGATATTAACATAGTCCCTCTGGTTTTCTTTTGATCAGTGATTAGTATAATTCCCACCCTTTTACTTTTCACTGAATTGTTTCCTTATAAACAGCATATAGTCGTGTTATGCTTTTTTTTTTTTTTTACCTCATCGGATCACCTTTGCTTTTTAACAGGGGTATTTCGACCATTTACATTTACTGTGATTATTGAGGTAGCTAACTTTCAGTCTGTTACATTGCTATTTATTTTCTTTTTGTCCCATCTGTTCTTTGTGCTCTTTTCTTCTTTTTCTGCATCTTTTAGACAAATGGAGTGTCTTTTATGAGGTCATTTTATCTCTTGCATGGAATTATTAGCCATAACACTGGGTTTTGGGTTTAGTGGTAGCTTTAGGGTTTAATGTATACAGGGTAACCTATCACCATCTTAATACAACTTTTCAAAAAGCCTTAATGTGCACTCAAATTTACCAACATTATTTTTAATTTGACTTTATATTTTGGAGCAATTTATCCAAATGTTAAAAGTACAGCATGCTAGCTGGGCTTTTTAAAAAAAGTTGTATTAAATGTCACTAAGTAGGTATTGATTGTGCTTTTTCAGTGTGAAAATTTGAGTTGTTAAAATGACCTGAATGGGATACACACGGCCATGCTCTCCTATTATGTGCTTGTGGGACACTCGGAAGAGCTTGGACCCTTTGCCTTTGGCAGGTGATTGCACCAAACATCGTCACCTGTGGCACCACAAAGCCAGGAGACCCCGAAAGTTTATTTAAGATTTCCTGTGAGATACATTCATCTGAAGGCCAAGATACCCATAAATACACAGTACCTTCAGTGCTTGAAATTAGATCAGGAGGAAAGGTGGATTAACATAATTTGTTTACTATTTCCTTTGGAGATAAAAGCCAGTAAGAGACCTTCTCATGGTACAGATATTTCAGGCAATTTGCCTAAAAAACAGTAGGATTATTTCAGGATTATTTATTAATCCTGAAAGACATGAGACTGCTTCCCAGTCCAGCTTTTACCCTTTCCACAAGCCCTGAACCAGTAGGGTTATCATTACCATCATTATTAAATGTCACTTTTTTTTTTTAAGAGAGGGAGGGAGGGATGGGAAGGGGCAGAGGGAGAGGGAGACTCTTAAGCAGACTCCACACTCACCACAGAGCCCACAGTGGGGCTTGATCTCATGGTGGGGCTCGATCTCATGACCCTGAGATCATGACCTGAGCCGAAACCAAAAGTTGGACATTTAACTGACTGAGCCACCCAGGTGCTCCTTAAATGTCTCTATTTTTTAACATAACACAAATATTTGCTAGTTTGCTTGCTTTGAAATTTCATACTCTAATTCCTTATTCCAAGAATGGAAGGAGATAATAATGGAATAAAGTTTTGCCACTTCCTATGTAAGGGAAGATTTTAAAAACCGTGATAGGCTAAAATTTGGAACCAAACCCAACACAATGAGGTTTGAATAAGCATTAGGGTTTAAAGAATCTATTGCATGAACACTAATTCTTGGAGAAACTCCAAATAAAAAGAAATAAGGATTTGCTACCAGCAATTCCATAAGACGTAATAGTGCGAAAAATAGAATGACAAAATCAAGGAAGTTGATAGTGTCATTGCATTTGGCTCTGGTTAGATCCTTTCCAGAGAAATTCTCTTTTCTGGTTGTATTGTGCTGCACCCAATGAAAACTGAATTGCGCTAATGAGAAGATTAGAAATCAGGTCAGACAGAGGGTACTCAAAAGAACTAGAGAGGATATGCTTGGAAAATAAACTAGGCAAGATACGATACTGTCTTCAGAATCTGAAGAACTGCCACATGAAACTTGTATGACGGCCAGCAGAAGACCAACAAGAGTGGCTCCAGGGGCTCTAGGGAGCCAGAGTAGGGGCATCACGAGCATTGAGACTGACAGATTGTCAAACTACCTTCCAAATCTCTGACCTCATCAGGAACAGAATTATTTTGTCCGGGGTTGCATGACCCACTCTTATGGATGCTGCAAATGATTTCTTTTCTTTTCTTTTCTTTTTTTATTCATTTGACACAGAGAGAGAGATCACAAGTAGGCAGAGAGGCAGGCAGAGAGAGGAGAGGAGGAAGCAGGCTCCCTGCTGAGCAGAGAGCCCGATGCGGGCCTCGATCCCAGGACCCTGGGATCATGACCTGAGCCGAAGGCAGAGGCTTTAACCCACTGAGCCACCCAGGCGCCCACTGTTTCAGTTTTATAATTTGCTTATTTATTTATTTTTATAAAAATTTATTTGAGAGAGAGAGAGAAAGAGCATGTGTGNTTTTTTTTTCTGCAAATGATTTCTCACTGGCTGGAAATAGTAGTACAACTTTATGGCAGTGGTTCTCAAACTTTGGTTTCAGGATCCCTTTACACTCTTAACAATTATTGAGGACCCCAAAAAGCTTTAGTTTAATGTGGGCTACATGAACCAATATTTCCTGTATTAGAAATAAAAACCATGAAATTTAAAAAATAGTCATGTATTCATTCATTGAAAGATAACAAGAAAACCCCCACTTGCATACAAAGAACATGTTTTTATGCAAAAAAAAAAATGACTCTTTTTTCCAAAACAAAAATTTAGTGGGAAGAGTGGCACTTTTCTTTTGTTGCATTTTTACAAAACTCTTTAAGGAAGTGTTTCATAGACGACGCCTGAATTCCCATGTCTTCCTTTGTATTTGCTCTGTTGCAACATTGCATGTGGTGTAGCTTCTGGAAGTCCACTCTATGCTTGTGGGAGAATAAGAGTGAAAAAAGAAAATGCTGTCTAAGTATTACTATGAAAATTGTCTGGGCCCCACAAGCCCTCTAAAAATATCTTGCATATTCCAGTCATACTTTAACTCTATGGGTCTGATACTATCAACCTAATTTATCGAACAAACAATACTACACGAATAAGCCATGCTCTCTCCTTCCAATGGGAGAATTCTACTTTGGTAGAAAGCATGGATGTATGAATTCATCAAAATCCCAAAAGATTGTTCATTATTTTTTTCCCATATCAAGATGTAACAAAATCTTCAACTAGTAGTTCAACATTCTTGACAGGATCGTATCATTGGCTGCTATGAATTTAAATGACTCACCTGCAAAGAAACTGTCTTGAAAACATTTCATAACTGGGTCATGTCAACGTTGATAGATGTATGAGGAAATTTAAATTTGAAGTTGTTCAAAAAGTAATTACTTGATTCAGAAATCCAAAAGCAATGTTTAATTTACAAGTAATTTTCACCATTCTCTCAGTTCTGCATAAACTTTATTATAATTACGCTCAAACATGTTTACAGCTGAAGAGGAAGAAACTCCAACTTGCACTGAATTTTTTAAACTAGATCTAAACTTACATGTTTTCACAACACTAAAAATCTTTAGATCATATTTATGAGAACGCATTTGTTTCTGCATATTCAAATTTCTATTTTCATAAATTTGCAAAAACATGTCCTTACATATTATGTGTTAAACTTCAGGCAGATTGAAAACAAAATGTTGGGCCAATTTTAAGCAATAAAAGCTTATTGTCACTAAACTATTAAACCGACCTGTTTAAGTATTTGTTTTTGTGGTACCATATTACAAAAGCCCCAAACCCAAGCAAAATCCATTTCCCTACATTTTCATACTGCTGTGGCGTTTAGATTTTTCTCAAAACAAAACAAGTTTATGGGGCGCCTGGGTGGCTCAGTGGGTTAAAGCCGCTGCCTTCGGCTCAGGTCATGATCCCAGGGTCCTGGGATCGAGGCCCACGTCGGGCTCTCTGCTCAGCGGGGAGCCTGCTTCCTCCTCTCTCCTCTCTCTCTGCCTGCCTCTCTGCCTACTTGTAATCTCTCTCTGTGTGTCAAATGAATAAATAAAATCTTTTAAAAAAAAAAAAACAAGTTTATGGCCTAATCCACAGCTTATTCTTAGTAACTGGATAATAATTACAGTATTTGTTTACTAAAAAATGAAGCTGTCTCATCATTTTTCAAAAAGATCCAACTCCCTAAACTCATCTGGCTTTTTTTCCATGTGTTGCTATCAATTGCCTGGTTTGCCAGTTTCTCTGTATCTCTCCTGTGTTTTTTTACCTGGTTATCTGATTTTTCCTACTATGGTGAGCTAATTCTTAAGTAAGGCTGCACTTCAGTAACTCAATTATTTAAATTTTTTTCCACATGCGGTTTTCCAACTCGAACCTTCACAGGTCTTCCAATTTAAGAGAAGTCTTCCAGATCACACCAAACAACCTGCTATTGAGACTCGGGTTATGGAGGTAAGGGGAGGGCTGCCTTTATGGAATCCTGTTAGCATCTCAGAGGGGAGACAAGGCAAAGTTGGGATAGTTCTTGAGATGTTGAGTCTGGTTTTTTGAAGGAGGAAGGGGTGTTGATTGGCTCCGGTTTGGAATTGGGGAAAAATGATGGTAAAATAAACTAGGTTGGGTGGGTCCCACAAGGTTAAGATTTTGAGGATAGTCTTCAAAGATTTTGGGGGTAAATTGCCATTTTCTGCTTTGTATTAAAGAGTTGATGGGCCTTTTAGGAAGTTTTTGAAATGAACAATATAGTTATCTGCCATTTTTATCTTCCTGGGCAAGAATCTCCCTTGAGACATATGTTAATGAAGAAAATAAACTCATATGAATGTAGACCATAAATCATGCGGTACAGATCATTCTCAGTATGCTTCTCATTAAAAGAACATGATTTTTGGGCGCCTGGGTGGCTCAGTGGGTTAAAGCCTCTGCCTTCGGCTCAGGTCATGATCCCAGGGTCCTGGAATCGAGGCCCGCATCGGGCTCTCTGCTCAGCAGGGAGCCTGCTTCCTCCTCTCTCCTCTCTCTCTGCCTGCCTCTCAGCCTACTTGTGATCCCTCTGTCTGTGTCAAATAAATAAATAAATAAATCTTAAAAAAAAAAAAAAGAACACGATTTTTGTAGAGAAAAGGGTGCCTCTTATATAAATATTTTTATAAGCTATTTATTTTGAACGTATATATAAATACTATAAAATATAAAAATAAATATACTTATAAATATTTATTAGTGAATGCATGGAAAAACTCGAGGTAGGGAGGAGAAGCTGACCAAGCAGGCTGATTCTGTCCCCCAGGTTCCTCCTTCCTCTTGGAGCTCTAATATTTTATGCCTTTGTTGCAACCATGCCAGATTTCCCGGAGTACAGTTTACAATTCTGGCCCAAGTTGGAGCAAAAATATCCTTTCTTTTCAATTCCCGGGCATACTTCAGTTAGGCAAGAATTTTAGAAATTATTGCTAGCTACTAAGAAAACACTGAGAGAAGTGAACAAAGAAATTACCCCAACATTCAAACAAAAGAATGACATCTACAATAACCGACGGTATGTCTACTCCCAACAATCAGTGCTGAGTAAACAGAACCATCCGTTTACTTAGTAAAAATTCCATGGTTGTTTCTTTAAGGCAACATTGCTGATACTACTTTAATCATTGCTTAACCATGTACACACACTGATTTCCTGAAATAATTCCCACAGCAGTCCGCAAGACGAAGTTAGAGCTCCTTTGCTCGACACTAAGACCTAGTCTACCTTTCCAGCTACTTTCTCTGTCCCTTCTCTTTCTCCAGTGCCTCCCTGACCATCTGTCCCAAGATACCTGCCATTTCCCGACCCCACATCTTTATTCATGCTGAGATGCCTACCCACTTCTTGTAACCACTTCTTAGAATGCCCTCCCCAAACACTCTTCATGACGTTGCTCAACTTCAAGGCCAGGTGTACACAGGACCCCCTCTGTGTAAACTTTCCCATCTTTCCATCTCTGCCTTTCTGTTGCCCCACCATCTCACAGTTTGTTCTAGATGTCTGCTCTATGCCAGGCTGTGAGCTCCGTGGGGTCTCGCTGCCTGGGGCACGCTACAACACACCTCAGTTGAACTGTATTGATTTGACTTGGTTTGGTTTGATCTAACTTTATTTAAGCCTACCACTTTGCACACTTCTATGGTTTTACTGTACTTTTAACCTCTGTGGTGGTTTCCTTATTGCATTACAGGGTGAGCAGACACATAAGAAAAATGGGAGTAAAATAAGGACACTCAAGAAATTTAACAGAACTAATCTCTGTTGAAGTTGTTTTTCTCTTGCTTCTGGTTTCCAGGCAGGAGGCAAATAGAATCTTATTTAAAACATATATTTTAAAATATTACCTTTTTTTTTTTCACCTAAAGTGTAACTACCTCCCCACCTATAGAAAATTGATCTTGGATGTTAAGAATTGATTCAAGGAAGGAGGGAAGATTCCATGTTATGTGGTCTGAGACCCATGAATGGCTCTCTTCCCTTTCCTTCCAGATAGCTGACTGGGGTTGGAAGGGCATGTTAGACAAGAAGAATTTGTAGGCTGATCAGAGTGTTTCTTATTGTGGGGGTGGGGGGTGGTTTTTGGCCATGTCTCTCATTTCTCCCATCATCTTTGAGAACCCCTGCCTGCCTTCCTGAGCTCTTATTTCTAGTGCTTATGACAACTACAGCCCTCAGGTCCCCTAGCTGATACGTATATCAAATATCACTTGCCACTGTGGCTTCCATGTTGGACAGCACTGAAAGAGAGTCTAGGGGAACAAAGGGAGGAGGACACATACTTTTTACAGTGTTTTGTCTTGGCTATAGCAGACATGGGACTGGGAAGAGGGCTCCCCATTGCTCTCCTAACCCACAGGTAGAAAGACTGGTAGACCTACCAAGGCCCCCAAGGTGGGCCTTCACTGGGATCATCTACGCCTTGAATCCCAGGAAGGAGAGAGGCCCTCCCCTATTGAGACTGAGGGTCTCCATCTTATGTTATCCCCAGTGGCTTCCAAAATTCTTTCTTCAAAGAAATGAAAGGGGGAGGATTTGTCCTTGGCCCCATTTCCGAGGTAGATAGGGAAGCCTGCAATCTGGGTAAGGCAAGAAGCTAAACATTGACCTAGAAAGGAACTTACGGTTTGTCTGTGTTATCTATAACAATTCACACATTGTCATAGTTGGTCAAGACACACTTCTTTTTACTAAGAAACAAAATATAACTTAATGAATTGAGTACAGAAGGTATCACACATTTTTTTTGGTATCACACATTCATATTCATCATTTTTACTTTCACTAGTAATACTCTATTATTAATTATTTCATGTATCCAGATCTGATACTTTAATTCTATCTTTTTAATCATTGCCTTGATCTCCTTTAATCTTTGTTCCACTGTTCATGACTTCTGTCAATTTTCAAGGTTTTTCCCCTTTGATAATAACTAGTGGAAAAAAGAAAATCCTGAATTTCTCCTTGCAGATCCTAAGTAGAAGAGATGACGCCTGCTAAGTGACTCACTCATGTCATAAATGAGACTGTTGGCTACAGAAACAGAAAGGCCTGTAGATTCTCAGTTTAGCCACACAAAGGCTTATGGCCTTACTTTGAACCTCCATTTTTTTCACCAGTAAAACATAGATAATGAGAAACCTATTTCACAATGGCTTTGTGAGAGCTCCATGAGATGACAGGCATCACACACTTACTCTAACCACCCTTATTAGATTCAGTGACATGAAACCGACATTTTTTATTTTAAAAAGCTGCATTTTATAATTTTTTTATGGTTCCTTCTTATGTTAGTTAGTGGAATCCAAACCCCAGTCTTCTGGGTCCTGGCCCTCTGCACTTCTGAAACATGCTAACTTTCATTGTTGGTGAGATTTATTTTTAGAAGGACAAGTGCTGACAGGGGAATTATGAAATAGCTTAGCACAGGAGACGTGTGAAGAGACCAACCAGCGAGAGTGGGAGGGAAAGAGAAGTTACAGAACTGGTGCAAACTTGTAGACATTATAGATATAACGACTGTCCAGTGATCTTGCCTTTCATAAGTGCAATGAGGTATATGTGGTGGAAGATTCTGGTAAGCTCATCAAAGTCATTCGTTAGGGATTGGGATGGTTCATTTCGTGCGTTCACTTGTCTGGGCCAGGGGGTGCCTAGACATTTGATCGAATGTTATTTTGTCTGAAAATAAGGGGGATTACTTTTGTATCACTAGACTAAGTAAAGTTGATTGCCCTTCCTGGTGGCAGTGGGGGGGAACTCATCCAATCAATTAAAGACCTGAATAAAAAAAAAAAAAAAGCTGAGCAAAAGGTAATTTTGCCTGCCTGACTACGGGAGCTGAGACATCAGTCTTCCTCTGCTCTCTAAGCAGAACTTAGGTCATCAACTCTCCTGGGTCTCCATCTTGCGGACAGCTGATGACCGATTCTGTGCTGTCCATAACTACATGAACCAATTCCTTATAATATACCTCGAGAGAAAGAGAGAGAAAGATTGTAATATCTATAGTATATTATTATGCATCTATAATCTATATATTACATATCTCTTATATATCTACTTGTATTTATATTTTGTATGTATTGGTTCCGTTGTCTGTAGAACCCTGACTAATGCAGGGATAGATACCAAAGGTTCTGTTAAGTTAATAAAGTTATCTTTAATAATGCACTCTGAAGCTGCCATCCATAACTGTACCTAAAGGTTTCTTCAGAGATAATGGGGCTGGGGGAGGGGGGGGCGCCTGGGTGGCTCAGTTGGTTAAGCGTCCAACTCTTGATTTCAGCTCAGGTCATGATCTTAGGATGGTGTGATTAAGCCCCATGTAGGGCTTCACGCTCAGTGGGGAGTTGGTTTGGGATTCTCTCTTTCCATCTCCCTCTGTCCCTCCCCATAGTCTCCCAAATAAATAAAATAAATCTTTTAAAAAAAAGATAGTGGTAATTACTTTGTAGATTTTTTTTTTTTAAGTCTGAGCACATGAATCCCAGATCTGTCATTAGGCAGCCAGCTTTGTTCTGTCTGTGAAGTCCTGACTCAAATCCAAAGGCTTCCTGTGGGCGAAAAGGAATGCGTCTCAGATTTCAATGGGGCTGTGTACTGGACAGGGTTTGAGAGTGGATGTCAGGAGACCTGCATTTGAATTTCAGCTCTGGTCTTCTCTATCAGCTATAAGAAGTAACTTGTTAACCTTTGGCTTTCTCACCTGCAAAGTGAGCATAATAAAGACTAAACCAAGGGATCTGGGAAAGACTTAAGAAGACAATGTGTGGGAAACGCTCTTTCTAACTCCATAGTTTCAGCATATTGGTTGCTGGAATCGATTATCGTATCTTGGTAGGAGCATTGGTTTTGGACATGTGTACTTAGGTTAGTTCATCTTTTTGAGACCGAGGATCTTCATGTGTCAAAGATCAAAACATGAGAGAGAGAGCAAGAGAGATTATAGCCTACCTTTGCAAGGTCTTGTAAGGATTAAAGGGGATAGTGTATAAACGGTCTCTAGCAGAACTGTCAATGCATTGCTTCCTTCTTCCTGTAAAAGCATAACTCTTGATGAAATTAATAAGCCATAGTTACTTTAGTGTTATTGTGTTTACTTTTAAATAAATCAATTAATTAAGGAACTGCCCGCTCCCATGTCCTACCAAGTGACTTTCAAGTTCATCTTCTGCTCCCCTCATTGCCTCTTCCAGCTACACAGTGCTTCTCCTCAGTCCTTCTTGGCCCATCAGGAACCTGTAACTGTGGGGGCACCTGGATGGCTCAATTAAGCATCTGCCTTCGATCATGATCTTGGGGTCCTGGGATGGAGCCCTGCGTCTGACTCTTCTCCCTCCCCGCTTTTTGTGCACGCTGTCTCAAATAAAATCAATAAAATCTTTAAAAAAGAAACCTGGGGTGCCTGGGTGGCTCAGTGGGTTAAAGCCTCTGCTTTCGGCTCAGGTCATGATCTCAGGGTCCTGGGATCGAGGCCTGCATCGGGCTCTCTGCTCAGCAGGGAGCCTGCTTCCTCCTCTCTCTCTGCCTGCCTCTCTGCCTACTTGTGATCTCTCTCTCTCTCTCTGTCAAATAAATAAATAAATAAAATCTTTAAAAATATATATTTATAAAAAAGAAACCTGTATCGAAACACAAAGCCTCCAACTTGTATCTCAAAAAAAAAATTAAGATTTATAACTGACAGGTACGTATTATCTCTGCTATGTGGTACTCAAGAGTATCTCATAGCTATGAGTTTTCTGAAGATCTCACAGGAGAAGAAACAGATTTCTGCTCCGGACAGTTAGAGGAGCCAGGAAAAGAAATACTAAAGTCACCCTACATGCATAACTCCATCACCACGGCTCTTCTCCATTTACAGACCTTCTAACTCTTCCTACCAGGAAATCTTATGGTGTCGGTTAGGGACCGTCATCCCCCTCAATCTGGTTCATGCTCTTGGGAGATGATTTTCTCTTCGGCAGTGAAACAACAGGAAAAGTGAAGGGGTTTTCTAAAGGTTTTTTCCTCCATCCCCCTTTTGGCTCTCTATGGTCTTGGGCAAGCCGTGTAACCCCTCTGAGCCATAAAAACTCACCTGTAAGGTAATGCCCACCTACAAGATGAGGTAATAAAACCTGGACATAAATTGGCTGCCATGAGGGAAGGGACTCCACTTCTGACTGAAGAGTGAATTATATGCGACGCTCCTTTAATGAGATGGGCTCCCTCATCCAAGCTGGCTCTTCCGGACCGTTCGTCATGCACTGGGAATGCCCAGACAGTCTGGGGGTTCTATCCGGGCTCTTCATTACCTGTCACCTTGCTGTATAAAACACTTAGCACGTTGTCTTTCACACAAGTCATCTTAGCGGGACCTCTTTGCTCTATTTCTGTAGATTCTAGGACATTCTGCTCCGGGGGAACTCCTCAGAGGATAATACTCATTCTGTTTCACCCATCCCCTCACTTACTCTTCTTTAAGGATGGCGGAATGACTTATTTGGTGACTTCTGGTCTTTTGCTGAATTTGAACTGTGCATGATTGGCACAGTCTTTTCTGGATTTGTTCATACTTGCCCCGTCTTTGGGTTACATACATTTTCTACCAGGTAAATGACCTGCCTCTGAGAGGAAGACACAGTGGTCCAGCTTTGCCGGACGCTGGTGGGCACATCCAGTCCTGGCGGGCAAGTTCAAACCATGTTTTCCAATTCAGCCTCATCAGAAACAAAGCTGGTATTCTGATTTCCATATGCCTAATTTTTGTGTCTATTCCTCAGTGTGTTCTCAAATCAGGGAAAGGAGAGCAGTCACTCTCAAACTCTGACAGCATGTGACTAACACGTGTTGACCATTACTCTGACTTTTGTTGCCCAGAGATTCCCATGCTAGGAACATACATGATGGCGTTTTTCCAAACATCATATGAATGTTTTTTTGTTTTTGTTTTTCTTTCTTTCTTTCTTTCTTTTTTCTTTTTTTGTCAGCAAGCTCTGATACTCTTAAAGTAGAGAAACCTAACTCTAGTGTGTGAGGGCATTAAATCCGTTTATGACTTGGGTTAGATATTTTTCTAAGCTTTGCTACAAAAGTTAGCTCCCTGACATTTGTTGTAATGGACACTGAAGAGAGCGTTTGCAAATATTAGCTTTTGTCTTTGCCTCTAAAATCGATATCCATATATAGTCTTGACTCTGGCAATGCTATAAGGTTGATGCCTCTTCAATGTCAGATTTAAATCAAGGCACTTAACTGGGTTTACACAAATGATAGGTATCTGTTCATCGGACAAAAGCAGCTCGTAAACCTTTACCAGAATAACACTGGTTCACTCAGCCTCTGTGGGTCTTGGGTTCCTCATCTATAAAACCAGTATAACAGTATGTACCGCCTCTTTGGGTGATTATGATGTGTAAGTGAGGTCATGTGTGCAGTTTGTGGCAAGCAGTAGTATCAGTAAGATGGAAGTTTTCTTTCTTTCTTTTCTTCTATCATGAAAAGGAAGAAGGCAATCCAGGTCTGATAAGGCAACTGCACCATTTAAAGAATCCAGGTTCTTGGCAGTGCTGCCAACGCCCCGGCGAGAAGCTGAGGTCATCATCGAATTTGAAATATTTTAAGTGGATACAAAACCGTTTCAGCAATGCAGACAATTAAGTGTGTTGTTGTGGGGGATGGTGCCGTTGGTAAAACATGTCTCCTGATATCCTATACGACAAACAAATTTCCGTCCGAGTATGTACCGGCTGTTTTTGACAACTATGCAGTCACAGTTATGATTGGTGGAGAGCCATATACTCTTGGACTTTTTGATACCGCAGGGCAAGAGGATTATGACAGATTACGACCGCTGAGTTATCCACAAACAGATGTATTTCTAGTCTGTTTTTCAGTGGTCTCTCCATCCTCCTTTGAAAATGTGAAGGAAAATTGGGTGCCTGAGATTACTCACCATTGTCCAAAGACTCCTTTCTTGCTTGTTGGGACCCAGACTGATCTCCGAGATGACCCCTCTATGACTGAGAAACTTGCCAAGAATAAAACAGAAGCCTATCACTCCAGAGACTGCTGAAAAGCTGGCCCGTGACCTGAAGGCAGTCAAGTATGTGGAGTGTTCTGCACTTACACAGAAAGGCCTAAAGAATGTATTTGACGAAGCAATATTGGCTGCCCTGGAGCCTCCCGAACTGAAGAAGAGCCGTAGGTGTGTGCTGCTATGAACGTCTCTCCAGAGCCCTTTCCGCACAGCTGGTGTCAGCATCGTACTAAAAGCAATGTTAGGTCAAGCAAACAATTAAAGATTAAAATTCATTTTTGCAAAAGAAAAGAAAAGAAAAGAAAGAATCCAGGTTCTTTTTATCCTGCAGCTTTACCCATGCTGTCTCACAATTCCAACAGGCTGCTTGAGCTCCAGCCATGATACCCACATTCCAGGCAGCAGAAAGAAAGAAGAGACAAAGAAGGGCTGGTATAATCCTTTACTAGCTACTAGGTTTACCAAGAAATGTTCTCTTAGAAACTCAATTCCCTTTGCTTGGTTAACGTGGAATTAGAACATTTTCTCTACTATGATTTTACTGCCTATAAAAGGGATTTTTCTGCATTAACAACCAGAAGTGATCAAACAGTCTCAAAACACATGTCCCCCCAAACAGTGTTAAAGATTTGTTTTTTTTTTGTTTTTTTTTGTTTTTTTTTTTTTTATTCATTTGACACAGAGAGAGAGATCACAAGTAGGCAGAGAGGCAGGCAGAGAGAGAGGAGAGAGGAGGAAGCAGGCTCTCTGCCGAGCAGAGAGCCCGATGTGGGCCTCGATCCCAGGACCCTGGGATCATGACCTGAGCCGAAGGCAGCGGCTTTAACCCACTGANCCACCCAGGCGCCCAGTGTTAAAGATTTGTTTACAGTCTTACTATTCAGCTTGGATGGTCACTTAACCATTTGCAGTCTGTGGATTTATAGTGTATATTTTTATCATTTACATTTTATGAAAGCTGCTCTCTGATCATCCTAACTTTTGGGAGCTCAGGAATCCATGTGAGGTTCTGAAAGAAAGCTCTGACCTCCTTCCTGGAAAAATGCACATAAAAACCTCCTCCAAATTGTGCATTTATGGATTTTTATTGCATTGAAAAGTTATTTCCTTTACAGAACTAATATTTAAAAACACATACAATAATTAATGACTCCTTCATTCTCATAAATGTTCAAGCTTGGCAAATTGTTTTGACAATGGGCTTTCCTTTCTTAACAAAAGAAAAAAAAAAAACAACAACAGCCTGAAGTTTGATCATGTGGTTCCAGAAGGCCTCTGCAAAGGCAGTGAGTTGGAGTGTGCTTCCATTTCTTGCTAAAATCTTGTGATTCCAGTGGTGATTCAGAGCCCAGATTCTGATGAAACTGATGAGGCCTGCAGCCCCAAACAAGACCTCTTTGAGTATTTTCGCAGAGTCCTTGAAATCGCTAACAAAATGCAGAGCCTCCTCAGAGACCAAAGGAGCCCCTCCCTCACTCCCAAGCACGCCCCACTCAGTTACCCTGTTTTAACTCTTTTCATATTGTTACCACTATGTGGAATCAGGCTCTCCATTCATTTAATGGAGACCTTTTTAAAACATCGTATTAAAGTCTCATTTATCATGATACCTGAGTGTTGCTTGGTGCTGCCTTCAATTTTGAGCCTAAGGACATCGCCTCACTTGACTCACCCAGATCTTGCCCCCCACCCCCTCTGGGCAGCTTAAAATAGGTTTGGGGGAGGAGGAGTATTTATTGCAGAGAAACTGACTAGCCCTGCAAATTGGAACTCTGCCCCCCCCCAACTGCAGAACACATAAATGTTGTTACACGTGTATCCACTGACCCTGCCAACAAAACTCCTGGACCCAATCTCTTGGACTATTACCCTGCATCTCTTCTCTGAATGTTCATTTCACCAATGCTTGGTGAAGGACAGAGCTTCCCCCCTCAGCTCTCCTAAGAGGCAGTTGGTTTGTTTCTCTGTCAATCCTCATGCCCCTAAACCTAAAAGTGAGGTAAATATCGTCCTTGTATACGGCTGCTCTCACTCCATTTCTTCTCTCGAGATTCAGATATTCAGGGATGCCTGGGTGGCTCAGGGGTTAAGCCTCTACCTTTGACTCAGGTCATGATCCTAGGGTCCTGGGTTCGAGCCCCGCATCGGGCTCTCCGCTCAGCGGGGAACCTGCTTCCTCCTCTCTCTCTGCCTGCCTCTCCGCCTACTTGTGATCTCTCTGTCAAATAAATAAATAAAATCTTCTAAAAAATTCCAAATACTCAGGAGTGCACGGCATCTCATTATATGCCCCACCACCCCTTCCACTGACTTCACGTCCTTCTTCCACCACTGTCAGACACTTTACGACGTGCCGCTACCCCCTCTGTAATCATTCTTGGTGACTTACGACATCCTTCTAATTCTTGGTGCCTCCCATATCTGTTTATTGACTCTCTCGGTTGTTATGAACTTTTCTTCTCTTTTGTTCTCTTTATTACCAATACCTCTACTACCATTAAATNTGGTGCCTCCCATATCTGTTTATCGACTCTCTCGGCTGTTATGAACTTTTCTTCTCTTTTGTTCTCTTTATTACCAATACCTCTACTACCATTAAATCTCACATTTTAGCATCCTGCCAGTACCTCTCACCGCATTGTATTTCCTCTAACATTCATACGTCATCAATTCTTTGGCACCATAAAGACCCTAATCTGCTAACCTCCTCTCATTTCCCCATCTTATCACCAACTTCCTAGGTGGTCACCAGCTTCTCAGCCTCACTTCCCTCTTTATCCAGCTTAGAGTCCATGGCCTGTCCCAATAATTACTCCTTGCATTTGCGTTTTGCTGGCAACTAAATGTTTTTTGTTCTCATCAATAAAGAGGATCGGAGACAATTTGCCTTCAGACAGAACAGACAATACTATGTGTTTACAGTTGTACACCACGGTTAAGTTAACTGCCTTGTCCTTTGTCATAGTTGGAAAATATCTGGACTTTTTGGATCGCCTAACAGAGACTTTGGAAAGAAACATGCCTCCAGAGGGTGGGACTTGAACTCTACCATAACTCAGGTTGCATACCACACCAGTAAAATTGGGGGGGGGGTCTGGTGGTTGGGGCATTCGGGGGCATTCCAACCAAGTAAAGGAAAGGACAGAGTATTGCCTTTTGCAACTACCATAAGGAGGTTGCCAGCAGACACAGCGAGAGTCCCATTAAAGTATAAGTTCTGACTATTGCCTAGGGTTGGGGATGCAGCTTGTATCTTCTAAAGTGTACATCAAATCATGATGTTCCACTCTTAAAACTCTTCCAGTGGCTTCTTATCACATTCAGGATAAACCCAAGAGGTTCTCAGCCACGAGGTGGCTCAGTTGGTTAAACATCTGACTCTTGATTTCAGCTCCAGTTGTGATCTCAAGGTCATGAGATGGAGCCCCCTATGGAGCCTGCTTGGGATTCTTCTCTCCCCCTCCCTACGTCCCCTCCCCTGCTCATGCTCTCTCTAAAAGGAAAAAGAAACAAAAACCCCAAATTATATTCGAATGCAGGATTTTAAAAATCTAAATTAATGCAAGAAGAACCCATGATGAACAAAATATGAAACTTTTAAAGAATGGCTACTTACTAACTTCTTGGGCGTGGGGAAATTAGTATCACCAAACCTCGGTTCCTTCAATCTGAAAAACAGGAAAGATATAAGGTCATATCTTTTTCAGGAGTTTGTAAGGATAAAGTCAAGCAACCTGTTTCAAGTGCCCAAGCATGGAAGGCACCCAGAAAATAGTGGAGGTTGTTATTTGCAAGAAAGTGTAGACAGCTGTGCTAAAAGTGACAAAATGTTTTTCTCTCTTTTCTTCTTCTCCTCCTCCTCCCTCCTCCTTCTTCCACTTCCTCTTCTTTTTCTTCTTCCTCTTTGTTGTTGTTGTTGTTGTTGTTATCATTCCCCAGTAACTATGGGGAAGGTTAATATTGACAATTCTCTCTATGATGTCTGCCATCTAAACTTCAGCTCGCAAACAAATCTGAATAAACATTGACATCCTGGAACCAGGTCCTCGGTCCCCAAGTCCCTGAGGTTTTAAGGCCAACCTTCCTCCCCGGCAGGGGCTGAGGCCTCTGTCCTATTCTTACGGCTTCCACACTTTCTCTCTGGCTTCATTACCTCTCACTGCTTCTACCTACCAAAGCACGAGTCTCACTTCGCATCCCACAGTTAGGACTGCTTGGCCGAGGGTGCAGAAGGATGGAGGAGGCAGAGGTGGGAAGAAAGACAGCTTTGCGGGGATGGTAGAAAGGCTCATGCTGTGGGTTTCTCCTGGAGCTGACAGGTCTCTTGCATGCGGTTGTCATAGTTTTCCTGCCACCTGAGATGATGAGTAGAGGCAACACCACAGAGCAGCAGGTGGAGGGCAGAAGTTTTCTAAACTGCGAGCCTCGGGCACCTGGGGGGCTCAGTTGGTTAAGCCACTGCCTTCGGCTCAGGTCATGGTCCTGGAGTCCTCGGATCGAGTCTCGGATCGAGTCTCGGATCGAGTCTCGGATCGAGTCTCGGATCGAGTCCCGCATCGGGCTCCCAGCTCCAGAGGGAGTCTGCTTCTCCCTCTGACCTTCTCCTCTCTCATGCTCTCTCTCAAATAAATAAATAAAATCTTTAGAAAAAAAAATAAACTGCAAGCCTTGATCTGCTAGTGGGTCACGAAATCATGTTACTGTGGAACGAGGAGTGAATCATGATTGAAAGCAGCACTAAGGTAATCCAGAATATGGGGTGCCTGGGTGGCTCAGCCTGTTAAGTGACTGCCTTCAGCTCAGGTCATGATCCCAGGGTCCTGGGACAGAGCTCTGCAACAGGCGTCTTGCTCAGCCGGGAGTCTGCTTCTCCCTCTCCCTCTGCCCCTCCCCCTGCTTGTGCTCTCCCTCTGTCAAATGAATAAATTTTTTAAAAAAATATCCAGAATGTGCAATTGCAGAGTATGCCACACATCAATATTTTGTTTCTGTTCCGTCTATATACATGTGTACAGTGTGTGCAAATATGAGTCACAGTAAAATAATTTGAAAGCCACCAGCATAGTGGTTAAGAGTTTGGGTGCTATACTCCAACTCCTCAGGTTTAAATCTTGACTATGCCACTTACTTGCTATGAGACCTTAGCAATTTACCTCTCTTCTCAGTGCCTCAGTTTCCTATGTAAAATGAATTAACAATAGTACCTACTGCAAAGGGTGGCTATGAAAATGAAGTGGTTTGACGCATAAAATGCTTATAGACTAGCAAGCTCAACAGATGTGAGCTATGATATTATTACCAGCAGCTGCAGCAGCAGCAGCACCTTCCTATAACATGTCAAGTACCTAAGACTGTGCCTGATATATAGTAAAGGCTCAATAGTTGTCTAATAGTTGTGGAAGAGACTTCCAGTGCTTACCGTATTCTGCGTTCTGTTCTCCTCTGCATTCTGGCACACAGGAGATGACATTTTCCCATTCCAGTGAAGCTAGGCCGGACCCTGCGAATAGATCTGGTCAGCAGGCTGTAGGGAGAACTGAAGTGTTGCACCTCCAGGCCCAAGCAATTAAGCACTCATTTGAGACTGTCTAGTGCTCTTTGGCAGAGCCTGAAGATTTGGATCAAGACAGCAGTGACAGAAATGCGGTAGAACCTACAGCCTGTGTCCTTGAGTGACTCTGTGAAGCAGAGCCTACTGCTCCCCCTCACCCCATGGGCCTGTGCTGGACAGACCACCTGTGCCCTTATACATTTGTTTGTTTATAACAGCTTTAAGGAGATATAATTCACATGCCATAATATTCACCCCATTAAGGTATACGATTTGGTGGTTTTTCATATATTCAGTTATACCAGATTTCACAGGACCTTGAATGCCAGGCTTAGGAGTTTAAGTTGTATCGTATGGGAATCAGAGAGTTAATAGGAAAATGTCTTGTAGTTGCAAAACGCATTTAATTAATTAATGATAGTCTGACAAACAGCATTCCCGTTTCCTTTGGCTTCTTCCTAACTTTATCTATATGTCACATGTTTTTTTCCTGCTTATGATGAGGCCATATTTACAAGTTTGTTCTCTACTTTCACCTTTGTTATTTCAGGTACACTTTTCTCTATATATTGTCTTCATTTTATAATGGCTGTGTCAGGTCTGTTGCCATAGTTGGACACTTACGGTTTTATTTTACGTGGCTAGAACTGTTTTTCACACACACACACACACACACACACACACACACACACACACACGAGGCAAGTGAAGTGCCCCGGTGTCAAGTTTAAGGAGGAGCTCACATCCAGGCTGTATCTAAATGATAACTCACTTCCTGTATCCTAGCCCCAGGGTGATACCGTATGTGCGCGTGCGCATGCGCAAACGCGTTGCTTTTACATGACTTCTTCAGGCTGAGATTACTGGTTCTCATGATGGGATTACTGGTTCAGAACATGAATATTCTTATTGCTCTTGATAGGAAGTGGTAGAATCTTTTTCGGAAGGATTCCCCTGAAGGTTTTTTGAAGCATAATTCTGATACATGCACAATGACACTTTACAAAGCTGACACACTTATCACAATACATGCCCGGGATCGTACCCTTTTTGCTATCGAAGATCCCCAAGTATGACTTTTCACATTTGCATAACCCACACAGACTAGTCTCAAGTCAGAAGTTCAGCTATACCTTCATGCATTCAGCTCCATCCTCAACCATCACCAAAACAGCAAGAACTTCATATTGAGTGCATGTCCCTAACAGAGGACCCCCTCTGTGTATACCAACCTGGTGGTCATTTAAGGTTTTCCCAAGGGAGAGCCCTTGGACAGTAACCTTTGGATATAATCTGTCAACAGAAATCTTAAGAATGAAGAGTGTCAGGCTACCACTGATTTTATTACAAAGGAAGTTCCCAGCTGACAGTTCTAATTAAAATTCTATTGTTTGGGGATAAATAGCATCAGAATCTGCCAATTAAGCGGTTTTTACAAAAGTCAAGTGGAAAAGTATCTGGGCTAGTCGGTTGTGTATAAATTTTTCCTCGGGGGCACCTTTTAGAAGTCACCAAGTGGAAAATCACCAGGAAGGAGTTTAGTGAGGCCTGGTTCCTGAGTCATTGCCCTGCAGATGTAATTCCCAATCTTGCATAATTAGGAAAGATCAGAGGGTGATGGAGCAAAGAGAGCAGGTTTGGGGTAGGATAGAGAATCAGGAAGAGAAGTTGTTGAAAAGAAACCAAAATTGTCTTCAAAGCTCTTCCAGCAATTTTCTTTTGGGTGTCTTGGAAAATAATGTCTTCTTCCCTGACAATTAAGACCGATCAATTTATTTAGCACCCCCGGATTTGAAATACTTGAAGCTACAATATTAAAGTTAACCTTTCTTCTCTGGGTTTCTGCCTCTTCACTCTTCTAGAGAGTTCTGTTAAGTTACATTATTAAAAGTTGCTTTGATAGTCTTATTTTCTGAAGACCGAATGTCTTCCGTGGGTTCTGGACCAAGCTCATCCGGGATTCCCAACCTCAAGAGATGCTGGCTTTTGGAGGAAGGTTTGCTCAACCACACTCAGCGGTACAGACAAAACTCGCACGTAGGGTGGGTTGCCAAGACAGCCCGAAGCGGCTACATACAGGCTGTGTAAACTCCAGTCTCCAGCAGGTATTCTGCAACAAGACTGCAAGCCATTTGTCTGATAGGCACCTTTCTAAAAGCAAAGTGCGCAGCTAACCTGTACTTGTAGTCAGTAGGATTCCTCCAGATTTAGGATAGGACCTTGGTCCAATTCTCCGAGAGCGTGACTGGACTTGGACAACAGACAAATTTATACTTCGGGGCCCCTTTGAAAAAAATTGAAACCCGACTCCTTCCCAGTCTACTTATTTACAGGATGTCTGGTACTTTCGCTGAAGCATTCCGGCTTCCACTTGCACCAGTGTTCGCGGAGGTCCCTAGGGCCGCCGCCGGGTGGGGCGTGGGCGAGCGAGCGGCGCGGCAAGAATCCGGCCCCTCTGGGACCGAGCAGAAGACGCGTCGGCGCGGAGTCCCGGAGCTGCGGCGACCCCGCCTCCGCGCGGGCCGGCCAATCAGAAGCCTCCCTTGCGTAGCCGCACGTCCATCGGACCCGCCCTTTCTGCCGGCCTCACGGAGTATTTAAACGCCCGCGTCGGGGCCCGCGCGGCGTGGTCTTCGGACGGGGGTCTGCGCAGCTCCGCGGTCATGGCCAGCCACCTCGTGCTCTACACCGGCGCCAAGATGCCCGTCGTGGGGCTGGGCACCTGGAAGGTACGTAGCCCGGGGGGGCGCGCCCCACGGCTCGTCTGGGGCTCGGCGCGGCCTGGGGCGGTAGGGATCCGCGGTGACCCAGAGCGGCCCCCGCCGAGGACGCCCGGCCTCCAAGGAGCCATACTTGGGCTGGTCGCGCCGGGGCGGGATGGGGTGGTCCCCGCGGGGCCCGGGCACCGGCGCTGGCCTGCGGTCCCGGGGACTTGGGTGGGCGACCGCTGCTGTAGACGCTCGGGGGATGGGCTCTCCAGGCCGCACTTGGAATCCGACCCCAGCTGGGAAATCGCGGGGGGGGGGCGGTTTCCTGAGTCCCGCCGCTCTGTCCCGGGGACGGGAATCCGGAGGGGCCCGGCGGTGATGGGGCCGAAGGGGTTGTGGGGCGCCGAGCGCCGGCGTTTCGCGTCTGAACCGCACCTGTGGCACCTGCGTCCTTGTCTCTCTTTTAAATAGTTTATTCTTAATTGTTTTCCGCTTTTACTCTCTCAGGAATAAGCACTCAGATTAAGCCCGGAGGCTGCAGATAATTAGATTAGCTGCCACGAGTTTGCCCAGGATGCATCTATCGCCGTGTCCCCAAACACGCGACGCTGACTCCTTGTAGCCGAGCTTGCCTCCCGGGGTTGGCGGGCGGGCCCCGGTTGTCGTCTGCCGGGCGGACCTCCGCAGAGACTCGGGGCACCTGCGGTGACCGCCCAGAGAAAACTGTGCGCCGGCGTCAGTCTTAAAACTGTCTCAGGAAAACCTTAACGCCGCTGAAATCTTTCTACAGCGTCCGTAGGAAATGGTTAGGAATAAAAAGGCTAGCCTGATTATCTGAAAAGTAGGGAGCCCAGAAGGGTGGTAGTATGGGCGCTGGGACAGAACCCAGTGTTTTAAAAGCTCCTTATAAGTTAGCTGTGGGCCTTATATGTTAACATTCTACAGCTGTGACCCAGGTTGCCCCAGGAACTTTGAATGTGGGTCTGGGCATTGGATATTTACACACTGATAAGGAAACCAGAAACACGATTGAGGGCACCATTAAATGGTTTGATCTAGAACAGAGGGTGGGGTTTACCTCTACCCTAAAAGCTGCAGTTGGAAGATTAGTAAATATAAGAAATAAGAAAAGGGTCATAGAATTGCTTCACACAAATTGTTTCTTGGCCAGAGTAATCAGAGTATGTGCAATTTGTGTGTCCTTCACGAAGTCCAATGATGGCCCTAAGGGTGTAATTGAATTATGACCGTGTATATAGTTATATTTCAGCTGTTGAGGGTTATTCTCTTGGAACGGATGTGAAAAGACACTTTCTTGGCAATAATAAATTATTACAGCTTGCATAATGATGCAAGCATGCACAAGCATATGCATATAACTGGAACAAAAGATCCACAGAACACTACTGGGTGCGATGAATTCCAATATTTTATTCTGTTTTGGGTTTTCAGTAATTATGTTCCTAACCTTGGCCCATAGTTTGAAAATTACTCTTCTAGGGTAAATAAGGAATAAAAGGTCTTAAAAAGAGGGTTTAAAATTTTTTTTAACTTAATTTTTAAAAAAGAGTTATTTATTTAGAGAGCATGCAAGCAGGGGCAGAGGAAGAGGGAGAGAATCCCCAAGCAGACTCCCTATTGAGCTCATAGCCTGATGCGGGACTCCATCCCAGGACCCTGAGATCATGATCTGAGCTGAAACCAAGAACCAGACGCTTAACCGACTGAGCCACCCAGGTGTCCCTATTTTTAATTTTTTACAGAGAGATCATACATGTAAGTGGGATGGTTGGTGGGGGGAGAGAGAGAGAGAGAAGAGAGAGAGACTCTTAAGCAGACTTCATGCCCAGTGCAGAGTCTGATCTTGGGACTCTGAAATCACAGCCCGAGCCAAAATCAAGAGTTGGACGCTTAACCCACCGAGCCACCCAGGCGCCCCCTAAAGAGAGTTTTAAATCCTGTACCTGTGCACTTAATGCCCTGAAAAGCCATGTATTCATTTAAAATAACATTAGAAAATCTATCCTTCGATCATTCATTCTGGCAGACTATATTCTTTGAGGGCGAGGGTAGCATCTGCCTCATTCACAAGGATTTCCAGCATTTATCACAATGCCTGGTAAATAGTAGGCACCCAAAAGGTACGGGGATAGGTGATGAATTAATACAAAGCAGTAAGATAACTTTGGATGGTGGGGGAGGTGAGGAGATGAGATTTGTACAGAATTGTGTTGAGGTGTGATAGGGGAGGTAACAGTACAACAAGTAGCAGAAGTATGGGCTTAGAGTGGATTCTTTTTTTTTTTTTTTAAGTTTAACAGATAGTGTAGATCATAGTTATTCCCCTTCCCCCATATGTGTGTACGTTTTTCCTAGATGCTGGACAAAAGAAGGGGTGACCTAAGCAGCATTTGTTTACCTTTGTGAGAAGTGGGGGAGGCTCTGCGAGTGGGTACCGTTGCTTGTTCTCCTGGATCTTTCCTGTCACGGCGTCTGTCTTGTACCATCCAGACCCTTTGCAGGGTTCTTGTGGTCTCTGATCTGCTGTTGCATCAAAGGTCCTCAAATTTGCTCTTCTGTCTTTGGAGGTGAGGCTTTCAGGCAGGTGGGAGAACATCTCTGCCTCAGACCCCGTGTGGCTAAGCAAGTGTTTGTCCCCGGCAAGCTGGCGTTCCCCGTTAGACAGGAAGTAAGCCCAGCACCATTGTTTTGCCAGGAAGCCCTTAAAACAGATTTCTTCTGATGTCCTCTTGCAGTCCTGTTGCTAGTAAATGTTCTGACCTAGCCGGAAAATTGTTTTGGTAGTTCGATCATTGTAACTCACTCACATGCTCCAAACCGAGGAGTGGAGTACAACTGCGTTTCTTAACCGCTTTCCCGTTATCTCCATCCCTGCCCCTCGCAGGAACCTTGGAGACGTTTTCCCGTAATTGCTCCCCATGTAAAATCTTAACATCAGAGATAGACTGTACATCTGTTCGCGTCCTGAGGCTCTTCAGAGGGCCACAAACCGTTGTGTAAGCTAAGATTTATTCTTGTCCCCACTGAACCAGTTTTTGCCTCTTTGGGAGTGATATCTCCCCCTTTAAGAACACATGAGGTAGAAAAAGATTGTGCTGAGACTTTCTGTCACGTTCCCAAAGTGGGACAATCTTGTTTGGCCCCAAGATCCTGGGTTGGGGGAGAGGTGCTGGTGTTAGAGCTGAGACGCTAACTTGGTTTTACTGTTCACCTGCCTCCTCTCCCTGCAGGCCTCAACCTGGCCCTCTTCAAGGTCAAATATATTTAAGTAAGTCTTCCCCAAGCAGGGCCAGTCCTGGTCCATTGCCGTCTCAACCAAGTGCAGATATCAGTGTCTTAGAATTCAGCAGAGATTGATTCAGGTTTTATTAGTTGGTTTGTGTTTGTTCCCAAGCCGGATGATGAGCTTTGATGCCAAGTAGTAGCCAGATTGACTGTTTTCATGTGATAAGGCACGTAAAAAGGGTGCGGTACTCCTTATCATTTATATGGAGCTGTAAAATGATGTGGACAGACTGATCATGAGCCCAGTGAGGTTGGCTTACCTGGCCCAAACGTTGAAAAGCACACTTTCTCTTGACTGTAGGTTGGACATGAGAGGTAGCATGTTGTCGTTACTCTGGATTCTGCACCATGCTTGGTCTGTTAGAGTCAGGAGTGCGGCAGATTTTAAGCCTCGTTTATACAAACCACCAGATTCCCAGTCTCCCATTTGTGCTGAGTGGGAACGTTGTGTGCCCCTACAGAGTGAGGAAGCCAGCTTGCTCAGATGTACCTGAAGTTGATTGACACTGTACTGCCAACTGGTTAACTTAGAACAGGGATTAAACCGTTTGGTCATGAAAATACCCGTGTTCACTATCAGAACACCTAACTTTTTGTTATCATGATGCTGAATTGGGCAACAGAAATTATATTCGTGAATAGGAATTAGGACAAATCAAGGCTGTATGTACCTCTTGCCTAATCCGCATTTCTTTGTATGCTCTTCTGGCATAGAAAGAGCTTGGTAAACTACAAGCCACAGACCATTTTGTAAGTAAAGATTTATTAGAACACATCTCATGTTTACATGTTGTTTATGACTGCTGTGCCACAGCAGCAGAGTGGGGCAGTTGTGACCCACCATTGGGCCCCCAAAGCCTAAAATATTTTCTGTCCGGCATCTTACAGGAAGAGTTTTTCCAACTCCTCTTCCAGAAGATTGTAAGTGAATTAATCAGAAGTTGGAATACATTTTGAGAAGTCACAAGTGCCTGTTACACTTGCATACTTAAACACTTAAAATAGAAAATTATATTGTAAAATCACAAGTATTTAAACAAAGCTAATAAAAATGAGTTTCTCTTAGACACAGGTTAAGTTTCTCTAAAGAAAAGCTGGTTTAATAGGAAGAGGTTAAGTAATGTTTGTGGGGATGGCTTTTCTGTGATCATCGTACTTTTAAAGGCTTTAGAGTTGATGACCCTGTTTATTAAATCTAAGTTCCCATCAAAAGTTACGGGTTTCCTACTCATTACTCTAAGATTGTCATTGGCACACTGTTCTCATACATCTTGCCCAGGACTTTTTTTTTCCCAAAGTGAAGTTTCCTTTGTTCCCAAATCCCCCTTTCATTGCAAAGTAATACCTGCTAACTAAAGAAAAATTTTTTAAAAAATACATCAGAAAGAACACAGTCCCCTCTTTGCAGAAATCGCCATGGTTAATTCTACAAGGCATTCAGGCTCTGAAATATTTTTGTTTTTTTACCATTGACGCCATTTTTTAATCTTCTGGTTGAGCCTTGCAGAGGGAATAGAGGGAGGGTTGTTATTTTAAAGTAACAGCTAAGAGCTACATGTAAAGGGGAAGATGATTAGGTTTTAAAAGTGTGTGTGTCTCTAAAGGGGGGGGCACTAATATGATCTGAGTTGGTATTAGCTGGCTGCGAGTGTTACAAAGCAAGGAGATAGGGAGGCCTGTCTTGTGGAGATGGTGGGGGCCCCGGGGGCCGAGAGTCCTCACTGCCCTCCGTTGATGCCATCAGCCCAGACCGTTGTCAGGTTGCTGTCTGAGCCAGTGCTCTCTGGAGCCCTAAGGTCCAAGAGAGTTGGGCATGCGTGGGTTTGCCCAAGTCACAGGGCAGATTATTGGCAGAATCAAGTCAAAACATGATTTAGTCTGTAGGATTTGTACAGTTGGGTCATCTGTAATTTGAGTGCTTCTAATGGTTTTCTGCACATTTCCTGTGAGATGTATGGAAATATACCTTCATGATTTCTTTTCAAAGTTTCACTTTGCATGACTCCCTTCTGTTTGCATTTGTAAATGCAGATCTGACATGGAGAGATGGTATAGTCGTGTACTAGCATTGCCAAGTTTATCGTGTGATTTTTCACCATTTCTTAAACAGTTGATTCGTTTGTGGTAAGAGAAGTTTGTTTAGTCTCTTTCTGGGAAGGGTTAGGTTGTGATTACTATAGTTTGTGGACTCTGGTACATTTTCATTCCAGAGAATGATTTTTCCAAGCCCAGGAGACTTATCCTTTCACTGACCAGTGTCTCGTGCCTCTTAGGGTCCACACGGGACGACAGACCTCTAGGTAGAGCATGGCTCTAAGGTCCTTCTGCCAAGGTTTGAGTCCTGACATCTTTGACTGTGTGATTGTGGGCCCATTGCCTCATCTCTCTGTGCCTTCCATTCCCTAGCTATAGAGATAACAGCGTCTGCTGGGGTTGTGATAGATTCAGTGTATTAATGTATTGAAAACTGGTAAAAACAGGTCCATATTTTCAGTTTGAGCCAGTGTGTGCTAAATATTTACCCCACTGGTCCGTTTCCATTCAGCGACATGATCTGCCCTGGCACAAGCCTTCCGGTAACCAGGACGCCTGTTCCAGGGTCACCCCAGGGGACGACCATCAGTCCGCCTGTGGCAGAGCACGTGGCCCCGTGTGGCCTTCCCCGTGGCTGCAAAAGGTGTTCCCAAAGAGGGGAGGCTAGCACACAGCTCCCATTCTCGGGAGTCTTGTCACAAATCACTACAGCTTCTGCAAATTGAATTTATAAAATGCCCAACAGGCCTTGCGTCTGCTTTTCTTTACCCTTGGAAAGTAGCATGGCCGGCATCCCAGCACATGTGTCCCTAGCTGATCTCTTGGCCATTTCTCTCTGTGGAAGAGAGCCCTTGGCTCTCTCTCTGAAAACATGAATTTTTTTCAGTTCTGTGCCGCTCTTTCGGCAACCTTGATTATCCTAGTTTACACTTTTCTGGCTCCAAGGAACTGAATAACCATGTCGGGCAGAACAAGAAGTATGTCTGAGGTGGGGATTCATGGGCCCACAGGGACGCCCTTGGGCCTGCCAGAGTCGAGGCTGTACGTGATGTCCTCGCCAGGAGCAGTCCCTCTCAACCCTCCTGTCTCTCAGCCCCGCTCTTCCATTGCCCTAGCACCGCGACCCCGGCAGGAAGGGAGTTCGGGGAGTTCCCGAGACTGAGTCTCATGGGCCTGGTTTGGGTCATGCCTCTGCCTTTGCACCATTTGCTGTGACAGATGCAGCGTGTGGCCAGGCCGGGCCTGGGGAGTGTGCCTGCCCCTCTTTCCGAAGCTGAGCTTCTCTCTGCCCGGGACCCTTAAATCTCAAATGGTGAGGAAGGCTGCACCTGTGGCTTCTTTGGTCCTCTAGGGAAGAAGATCGGTCATCTGGAGATGTACCCTCTCTGACACCTGACATTGGCAACCTGCCCCCTGCTCCCTCCTTGCGGGTGAGCAAGCTCAGTGTGCCAGCAGGTTCTGGCCATAGAGTTCCCACTGGTTCGTAATCTTCCTCCAACCCCGGGCCTGTTCACGATAGCTGATGTCAGAGCAGCAGATGTCTGCAGCTGCTCATAGCCCTGGGGGGTTTTCCTTTTCATCCCCTTCTCCCCCAGCTCTCTGGAGGAATGCTCTGTATTCATTCCACAGTCTGTTGCACAGGTGTGTATTTTTCACCTCTCTGGTCTGAGTAGGATCAGTGAGGAACGGAGTAAATGTCCATGCGGTCAGTCTGGGTGCTGGCGAAGCTCGAAGGCTTTGGAGGAGTTGCCGCCTTCCCAACGGCCAGGCTCTGCCCCGTCCTGGTCGCGGAGGTGGTCACGTGGCTTGAGCTCGCACAGCTCTTCAGTCTTTTTGCAGCTGTGGCCACGCTTCACCGATGCCCATTTCCCCTATCCTTCCAGCTCCTTTCTGTTGCTGGCATCTCAGGGCCCACCCCTGCCTCTGAGAGCAGGTTCTTACATGGTCGCCAAGAAAGCACCTGCCTTTGCATCTGTATCAGTAACGTTCTTGACTTTACCATCATCTCCCAGAACTGCTGAAAAATGAGTGACTGCCAGTGTCAGGCTGCACACCCAAAAGGAGAGAGTAAAGCATGGGCGTTCAGTGACAGCTCAGAAGCCAAACGGGCATTGGGTAAATATAGCAGTTGTCAAAATACTCCAAGCTATTTGAAGGAAATGGTGTCCCTTATTGTCTTGGGAACCTAAAGATTCAGGTAGGGTGGTTTTGTTTGTTTTTATACGGTGGTTTATAAATCAACAGGTGTAAAGAAGCAAGGGAAACCGCTCTGGCACGTGTTTTTAGGGTGGGCGAGGCTGCCGTGAGGTGGTGGTGCGGGGAGCCTCAGACGAAGCCGTGTGGCCTTTCACCTCGGTCCCAGCCCCCGGCGGAGAGCGAATGGTGTAGGAAGCTGCTGGGGAAGCCGCTGGCCGTCAGCAGCCGTGGGAAAGGGGCAGGAGCTTCAGCGAGCCGCAGGGGGCTCACGCTGCCCTTCTTTCTTCCTGGGTTGCTTCGTTGTTGGTTTGAGCCCCGTGCCTTCCGGTCCTTTTCCTTTCAGTCCCCTCCAGGCCAAGTGACCGAGGCCGTGAAGACCGCGATTGACCTGGGGTACCGCCACATCGACTGCGCTCACGTGTACCAGAACGAGAATGAGGTGGGGCTGGCCATCCAGGAGAAGCTCAAGGAGCAGGTGGTGAAGCGTGAGGACCTGTTCGTCGTCAGCAAGGTGCTGCTCTGCCGGGAGCCTGGGCCGTAGGCTTCTCCTTCACGTTTGTCCAGTGGCAATGTGGGCCTAGGAGCTGACGCCGTCCTCTGGGGAAATGGGTTGACGACAGGCCGTAGAGGGCTCCAGAGCTCACCTGCCCATTGTCTGTTGGATGGTCATTCCGTGTAGAGCAATCCGTTAGAGCCCCTCATCGACGAGGCTTACGTTGTGGGTTGGGGCTCCCTTTCCAGGGAGTTGTCTTTGAGGACAGAACTTGGTTTCCATCTGGAGGCTGGATCTCCACTGCTGGCCACCGTCTTTCACCCGGAGGCTGGGGGTGCCTAGAGGAGCCCTGGGTGGGAGGGTGAGGCTGGCCCCACCGAGACCAGCCGTGTAGGAAAATGTTTAGGGCCGGGGCCTTCCTGACCTGTCCATTCTTACCAGGCCTTCAGTTTGGTCCCTCTGACAGGTTTCCCTGACCTGACGATCCTGCCTGCCTTTGGAAAGTTCGGGTCCACGGTGTGCAATGGAACCTCCCCCCCCCACCCCTTTACAGCGTCGCAGTGAAAGAGGGGTGGGTTAGGTCTTCGAGCCGTCGGGTCCTGGCTGGGGAGCCGCCGCCTGCACGCCGGGTGAGACGTGCTCTCTCCCTGGCTGCAGCTGTGGTGCACGTTCCACGAGAAAAGCATGGTGAAGGGAGCCTGCCAGAAGACGCTCAGCGACCTGAAGCTGGACTACCTGGACCTCTACCTTATTCACTGGCCGACGGGCTTCAAGGTAGGCGGGCCCTGTCCCTCCGGGTAGCCCGGGCTGTGTTAGGCTCTCCTGCATCAGGCTGCAGGCGGGCACACGCTCTGTGTGAGTCCTTTGCTGGCCCCAGAAGCTGCTAGAAGTCCGCCTCCAGCCCCCCACGCCCGCTGAGTCAGAACCATGGGCGATTGAACGATACAGAATTTGAGGAGCGCTGTGCTTTCTCATTTGCCAGTGGTACCGTTTCAAACTGTCACGGCAAACATGGCTCAGGTGACATTCTGCACGTGGCCCGAAGACCTCATTGGCTGTCACCCTCCGCCTCTGCGTGTGGGTGTAGTCCTGTGTTCTGCACACCCGCCCCCTCCCGTGGAAGCCTGCTCCGTGTTCCTCTCTGCACCAGACACACTCGAGTTGTGACCTCCTTTGCCTTCTTTGTAGCCACAGGATCCGTTTTCTGCTTTGTCAGCCAGATTGAAGGCATGTGGTTTTTCTCCTCCAGCCCTGTTGTGTTGAGCTGGTTCCATCGGATGGTCAGCTGCAACCCATTTGAAAGGAAAAGTGTCTGGGGGCTTCAGGAGTTGTCTGTTGCCTGTTGCCCTTTCACACTGGCCCGTGGGTTTGCCCTTGATTATCTTCGGAAAACTTAGCTATGGTCGTTAAGAGTAATTGTTTTTAGAACTTCGCTTTTAAGGATGCAGGTCTGTGAAGGGCTGTCATTGACCAGGTGCTCTTGTAACAACAGCACGGGAAGGAATATTTCCCGCTGGATGGGGAAGGCAACGTGATTCCCAGCGACACCAATTTTGTGGACACGTGGGAGGTAAGGCAGTCCCTGACTCGGTCTTCTCCCTGCTTGCTGGTGACCGTTTCTCCTGTGAGTGACCTGCTCCGCCGTGTCTTCCCTGCATTTTGGTGTTCAGTCACCGTTTTTGCTTCTCCTGTCTTCTTAAAGCCGGCCTGGCTCTTGTCTTGGTGTCCCTTGGCTTCTCGGAGCTCCAGTTTGCCGGCGCCGGTTAGTAAGGGCAGGACTTGTTAGAGCGACTGGAGTCAGAGATGCTTTTCTCATTCCTGTCCTCTGGGGCACAGTCAGGAGCAAGCAGCGCCTCTTTGCTTCGTAGGCCATGGAAGAGCTGGTGGAGGAAGGGCTGGTGAAAGCTATTGGAGTCTCCAACTTCAACCATCTTCAGATCGAGAAGATCTTAAACAAACCTGGCTTAAAATACAAGCCAGCTGTTAACCAGGTAAACGGCGGGGGAGGGTGTGCGTGGGAGGCTGTTTGGTTACTCTCCGAACCTGGCAGTCACCTCTGTTCGCATCCCCCAGAGAGCAGCCTGGAGGCGGGTGGAGATTCAGGATGGAGAATGATGGCGACCCGTCTGGGAGCCAAACTTGCAGGAGAGACAGGGTGCAAGCCTGGCTTGTGATGACTCAGGCTCTCCCGGATTATCAGCGTGGCTCAGGCCATCACAGTTGATAAATGGCCAAAGCCAGAACAAACCCTTAGGGCCCGTGGCCATAGTTCCTTGATAACAACATTATTGTTATTCATGTCGAAGACACTAGCTGGGAAATGTAGACCGTTGTTCCGGCTTATCTGGGAGCTCAGACGTTGGTCATACATCATTTTCTGTGGGGGGGGGATGCTTCCTGTGTGTCCCCCCACCTGTGCCCGCATGCCCCCCTCAGCCCCCCATTTGCATCTGCAGATCGAGTGCCACCCGTACCTCACTCAGGAGAAGCTGATTCAGTACTGCCAGTCCAAGGGCATCGTGGTGACGGCCTACAGTCCCCTCGGCTCTCCCGACAGGCCCTGGTGAGGATCCCCCCGGATCGTGTTCTCTTGTCCATCGGCGAAGGTTGGAAATGGCTAGAAAGAAAAATTCAGCATCAGAGAAAATGCTTCTGTCGCCAATTTGCAGACCCACCCAGGAGCCTCTTGTTGAGTTTCCCGGTTGTCCCTTCTAGAAGCAAGATGGCCACTCTTTTTCCCGAGGGTCAGGAGTTTGTACCCGAGCTTCAAATCAGGACGACACTGCTGGGCTGCCCTCGAAGGCCAATGGGAGTTAGAGCTGTCGGCTGCCTCGGGTGGAGGTGAGGGTGGGCGCTCACACAGGCCATCCTTCTGTGTCCAGGGCCAAGCCGGAGGACCCTTCCCTGTTGGAGGATCCCAGGATCAAAGCTATCGCAGCCAGGCACAATAAAACCACAGCGCAGGTACCGTCCTCTGCACGCACCCGTGACCGTTCCCCGAGCTCCTTGCATTCCAGCGGTCGCCTTGAGTGGGGAGGGAGAGGCCACCAAGCCGGCCCTGGAAATGCAGCTCGAGGCCCTGGAGCCGGTGGTAGACAGGCCACAGACTAGGAAGCCAGAGGATGTGGTGGGGGTGGTGGCACCTGCCCTCCTACCTCCACAGGCCGCCCTGGGGGAGGCGGGGGGCGCGTTTGCTGGTGGAGGTGCGAAGCTCTCCCTGCTCACAGACGAGCACTCAGTCCCAGCTGCCTGGGAAATGTTTTTTTTCTCCCAAGTGGTAGGATGGCATCCTCCTTGTGACCAGTACACCTGGGAGACACATGTGGCATGACTCGGGGCGACCCTGACCTCTCTGAGCCTCCGTTTTCTCACAGAGATGTTCTGGAATTTCCGTCTTTGGGGAATGGATGTGTGTGAGACTCCGTGACATAATTGTAGATTATTGGTGTACGTACACACTCGGCCCCTCTGTTCACAGATTCTGATCCGGTTCCCCATTCAGAGGAATTTGGTGGTGATCCCCAAGTCCGTGACACCCGAACGCATTGCTGAGAACTTCCAGGTAAGACCCTGGCTGACTGGCCAGGGTTTTTTCAGTGGAACAAGGCACAGGGCCTCTCATCTCACGCCTGGCTTGTCATTTTTGGGACCCCCACCATCCTGTCACGTCTCAGTCAGGGAGCCAGCCTGTGGGGACAGCAAGTGCGCGCACTTGCCCACAGATGTCACCAGCGAGTGTCCGGCAGGCTTGCTTTCGGGACACCCTGACACGAGGGCCTTCCTCGTCCCCACGTGCCCTGCGCCTCCCAGGCTCACCGGCCGCCGGCCTCCCCGAAGGCAGAGTCCTTCCCGGCGGGCTGCGGTCCCTGGGAATGCTTCCCTCCTGACAGACCTCTCCTGTCCTCCCTGTCCAGCTGTTACACGGCTGCTCAGGCCCGTCTCAGGTGCATCTCTGACAGCACCCCGCAGTGTCCCGGCGGACTTCGTTCCTTATTCCTCCGGCCCCCCTGAGGGTCGTGTCGTGTCTCCCCACAGTGTGCAGCCGACCGTTCCTTGTGTCGGAGTTGTTGAGGGACCTGTTTCCTTCGCTTCACTGGAACCTTGCGATCCGTCGTTTTCTTCCCGCCTGTGCTCGGCACAAATGCTCAGCACTTCTGTGCTTTTGACAGTCTCTAAGTGGACTGAAAAGTCCCATTTTGCTCGAGGCTCCGGAAGGGAGGGCCTGTCCTCCTTGTTCTGTGTGGTGTCGCGCCCGCACGTGGGTCTTCTGTGAGGAATCCTGCAGTTCGTCTCTGACGTTGGGCATCTTCCTGCCCTCCCCCCTCAGGGCGGCCTCTCCTCAGCGGCCACACAGAGCTGTGTGGAGTCTTTGTATTCTGGGTTTCACCTTTATTTGAAGAATTTAGTCAATTTTTTTTTTCTTTTGAGGTCTTTGACTTTGAACTGAGCAGCGTGGATATGACCACCCTACTCAGCTACAACCGGAACTGGCGGGTGTGTGCCTTGGTGAGGTGAGTGTGCGCTGGGCGACATCGCCTTGCTTTCTCCCCCATGCGCAGTGGGAAACCCCTGAACCCGTGTCAGCTGAACTGCCACAGCCAAGGGGAAAATGCCAAGTGATGGGTTCTAGATCTTTCCCACCTCAGTGGCACTGTTGGCCTAATCTGCAGCGACCACGTATTTTAGCGTTAACATTCAAATCTTAGCGGCTCGCCCGAAGCCCGGTGATCCGTGTGGCTCCTGGCCCACCTTCCTGGAAGAAGTCGTATGTGACTCTACCTTACATTAACATAATCAGGGGGTTCAGTAGGAAGACTGTGGTGCTTGGGGCTGAGGAAACCCTCGACCCCTTCCTGATTGACGGGCCCCTCCAGCTGCGTATTTGCTGGCTTCTTGTGTTCCCTGCAATTTGTAGTTTGGAATCTGAGGGAGGTGACAAGGAAGGTGGCTGTGTCCCATTCCTCCTACAGTACAGTAACCAAAGTTTAAAATTCATTCTCTTTGCTTTTTAAGAAGAAACCTCCGTTTTACAGTGGGGACCAAGAGCTTCCTCTCTCACTGTGTGCGTGGCCTCCCTTTCTTCCCCATTCCCAGCGGCGAGTCTTCTGAGCAAGACTTGGACTTCCCTGAGGTGGGGTAGGGCACCAGCCTCCTGCCTCTGCTCGCTCTGCAGTGCGCTTGGCAGCACTGCTGGGGCCGCCCCGTCCACCGGGGCTGCGTCCTGGGTGAGAACGTTCTCCTGCGCTTCGGGCCTGAGCGCACCTGTGAGCGTGTGGCCGTCACAGACGGCACGGGTGGGCCACCAACGGTGTGTCACTGGCTCTGGCACACCAGGCCCTTTCCGATGTCCCTGGTTGTGTTAGCGGTGCTTAATCCTTAGACACCAAAATCCCCTTGGGACCAAGTGGGTGAGGGAGAGAGAAGTGAATCACTCTCCAGGTGATGTCTGTTCTCCTGGGAGAGTCTCTGTCATTCATTCACGTCCCACTGCCCTTCCCCCTGCCGACAGCGTACTGGATGGAGCTCTCGGGGCTGACAGACCACAGTGGTTTTCCAACGGTCCCTTTTCCCTTAAACTCCCTCCACCCTCCAGCGCCACTCCAGAAATAGCAGACGGACAAGTCTGGGGCTGGAGTAGGGAGGGAGAGACTGGCTCCCACATTCCCAGCTCGCCCAGGAAGCCTTCTCAGGAGACCTGCCTGTCCATTGCCTCTTTTTGGCAATTACTGCTCTAGTGAGCCTTTGTTGCTGAGGGCAGGGTCCCATAACTCAGGCTTGATGGGAGGCCAGAAAAGGGGCAGACTGTGGGGATGTTTTGAATGGCTCTGAATCTTTGAGCGTTCTGGGCCCCGTGCTGGGTTCACCCTGGGTCTTTCACACTGTGCCCAGCCAGTCTTTCCATGGTGAGTGCCAGAACTTGTTCCACCACGAGCCATTGGCCCTGTTCACACACGCTCACCCAGCCTCTCTCCTCCCCTCTGTCTCCCGTGTCCCACTCTGCCCTGCTCTCTGGGGCTCCCTTGAGCTCCCACGGACCCCAGGCAGCTTCCGTGGCCTCAGAGTCTATCACACAGACTCCTGAGCCTCTCTGGTCACCCTCTTACTGTTTCAGACTATAGGTTACTCTCTGGTCCTGCCAGTTAGACTGGGTGACCAGGAAGCGGGAACGGTGTCTCGGCGCCCCGCTTCCTCAGGCACGGTGCTGGGCACACACACAGGGAGGGTGCGGTCCGTCTCACCGGTGCCGACTGATGAGAGCCTGTGGCAGAGGAGCCTGGAGGGGGGCTGCGGCGGCCCCAGGCACAGACCCACGATCTGCAGTCTGGAAGCTGGCTCGTCTCTGAGGCCTCTGTCTCTGCCTTTAATGAGACCCTCACCATGGCTTTCACTCATCTCTTATGGTCGAAATCCCCTCCCTCGTAAAGCTAACATGTTCCTCCTTTTCTCCCGACAGCTGTGCCTCGCACAAGGACTACCCCTTCAACGCTGAGTTTTGAAGCTCTCGGTGCCTCTTCCAGGGTGACCTGCCGCTGTGTTCCCCAGGTCACTTTCCCTGTAGGTAGTGTAGTGTGGCCTCGGCCTCTCAGTGGTGGGTCAGCGACCTGTGGACAGGCCAGTGAGGGCTTGGCCCGCTTGCGGTTGGCTCTGAAGAGCAGTATCAGTAGGTTAGAAGCTTCTTCCAGTTCTTTTGCCCCTTCTTGTCCGGCTGGGGAAAGTAGGACCTCAGTACTCTTTTCTGACTAAGTTGAATCTACAAGGTTGAAATAGTGCCACTAACAACTGGATTTGGGCTCCCGGGCACTGTAACCCTTTCATCCAGACTTCTTGCCTCAAATAAAAAAGTTCTTTTGTGAACTTGTTGCTGTTTGTTTTATTTTAATTTATCGAAACAGTACACCACCTTCTGTCTCCTGCCGCCGTCATCCCCTCTGTAACTATAAAGCAGGACCCCAGCTGAGCAATAAGAATGAGTACCTGACGGCTTCCCCTCTAGTTGGGGACCCCTTGCACCAGTACTTGACGCACTTAGCTTTAGGGTGGTTCGTCTTCCCTGGGTGCACATTCCAGCGGGAAGCCTTCAAAGCTAGTGATGTCTGGACCTCAGCCTTGGGGACCCATCTGATTGACCCAGGGTGTCGCCGGGTCCCCGAGAGTTTGCAGGCTCCCCAGGTGTTCCTACTGCGCAGCCAAGGCTAAGAACCACCGCTTTAGGGCTAAGAAAGGAGGGGAATCCATTTGTCACTTCACAAGTTACTTTGGGGTTCGCAGGCAGGAGGATAAGCCAAGTCCTATGTGTTTACTAGGCAGCCCTATTCACAAAGAACTGCTTTCATGAAGCTCATGGTCTAGACCAGAGGGAGGAAGAGAAGCATCGGGGTGGCATCTGGGTGAGCTCCCGTCACCATAACCGAATGCTGTAGACTGAGTGGGCTAAACAGGCATTTCTCTCCCCCAGTTCTGGAGGCTGGAAGTCCGATCAGGGGGCCAGCAGGGTCTAGTTCTGGTGAGAGCCTCCTTCTAGGGTTGTAGATGGTCCCCTTCTCACTGTACTGTCACATGACAGAAAGAGGAATGCTTTAAATAGGATTATGCAAGTAAAGGTCTGTTTTTTTGTTTTTGTTTTTTTTTTTTTAGTTTTTTAGGTTTTTTGTTTTTTTTTTTTTTTTTTTAGGTTTTTTTTTTTTTTTTTTTTTTTTTTTTTTAGAGGGAGAGAGAGAGAGATCACAAGTAGGTAGAGAGAGTAGGAAGCAGGCTCCTTGCCGAGCAGGAAGCCCGATGTGGGGCTCGATCCCAGGACCCTGAGATCATGACCTGAGCCGAAGGCAGAGGCTTTAACCCACTGAGCCACCCAGGTGCCCCTAAAGGTCTGTTTTTAACGTTCATGAATGCTGTTACTTACTTGTATTAATATTTTCTTTCCCGGAATTAAATTGACAAAGACCGGGAAAGGGATGAGCTAGGGAAGAGTCGACTTCAGGTTTCATGGAATTAATGGCTTGGTTGCTGACTACTTACTGGATGACTGTAGTTCTCTAGGTGATGTTAACTGCTGTGCAGGTTCCCCATGGGGGAAACGTACCCCCAAGGCTTTAGGTAATTGGGCAGCAGTGGTTGCTGGGCCTCACCCAGGGATGCAGGAGAGCGCCAGGCCCCTGCGTGGGCCTCAGAGCCTCACCCGCCCCCTGCCGCCCACGGCCTGCAGCTCTGGACCCCTCTTCCTGGCACCTGCTCCTCATGGCGGTCCAGCTTCCCCTGCCAGATAGGCTGGTCCCATCTCACTCCAGGGGAAGCTGCGAACCTCTGCAGTCACCCTCTTCGATCAAAAAGAGCACACTATTGTTTTCTTGTAAATTGAGCCAAATAATCTCTGAGCTCGTCCCCACCCTATTTCTCCAATTAGCCGAGAACTGGCTTTAACATGCTTTGGAAAAACTTCAGGGTGAGCACTAGGAAGCGATCCAACCCCCATGCCAGCGTGCGGGATGCCTGCTTTAAGAACACCATCAAAATAAGATAATTTGAAAGGCGGTAGGAAGCACAAACAAGTTAAAAAAGGGCCCTGCTCGGGCCTTGGTCCCTACTTTGTAGCAGAGACTCGGATCATATCTAAGAACATGTCCCTGAGGAGGAGGCTTGCCTGGGGTGGGAAAGGGGAGGAGAATGAAAGCTTGATTAAAGAACTCCTGCCTTTTGAGGATTCAAAAGGGGGGTGGGCGGCCGTCAGTGGCCGTTGTGCCCGTGGGCGCCCAGGGTCGCTGGCGCTGGGACGCGGCAGGAAGGGGCACAGGTGCAGCCCAGCAGACAGACACGGGGTCGGGGTCCCTCCTAGAGCCAGGTGCTGCCTTCCCAGTGCAGAGCCCCTTTCTCCCTTCCCATTGTGCAACTTAAACCCCCGACAGTTTTGCTCATTCCAGAGGGGGTTGGTTTCCAATCCAGCCTTGGCACTCAGGTGGACTCTGTCCCCAGTGAAGTGACTCTCCAGGGGGCCACGGCGGTGGAAGTTCTGGAACAATAGTGCCGGTCCCATCTCTGAGGACCTTTGCCGGAGCCTCCAAACACATTCACAAAATAGTTGGACTTTTACCAAAACAAAGTTCCAGCCAAGGATTATAATTATTAATAAGATAATGAGACCCACCGAAAGACTAAATTTAATTGAATCACATAGGCGATTAAGACCTGCACTTGAAATTATGTCTGAACAATGCAGACTTGATTTCAAACAGGGCAGTTGCTCAGGGCCCAGTTTCACAGAGCACGGTTTCTCAACACTGTCCTGCTCGTGTCGCTGCAGTTGTCGAAGGGGCTGCTTTGTGCAACGTCGGCGGTGCTCCCCGGCAGGACCCTGGGAGCTGGCCAACCAGGAGCAGCAGGATCTGTGCTGGGTGCAACCCCAGACTACCTCGGGGGGCAACAGGGACTACCTTTGGGAGTTCATGGCTTCCTGAGACCCAGCTCCAGGTCACACCTTGTCTTTCCCTTGAAGGCACTTTCTAGCTGTGGAAGCAACTGGTGGCTTCTCAGGTCCTTCTTCCAGCCCAATGCCCAAGTTGGGCCCGAGGGAACACCAGTCCCTGCTTCCTTCCCCTTCTGTCCGCAGTGCCTACAACAGCGCCGGGACAGAGCAGGCTCTCCGTGATGCCATCCATGTGAACGAGTGACCAAAGGAATGCCGAGCTTTTCTTCGAGCGACGAATTATGACAACCTCCTATGTGTAAAATCAGTGCATTTCTGACCCAAAGAGGGGCTGAGACTGCGGCCTGGAATCCATGAAAGAGGCAAAGGGTTCTACAGATGCAGATGGACCGAGACTTCCCTGCAGCTCTCCTCTTCCTAATCCGAGACTCCTAATCCAAGAAGGCAAACCCATTAGCCTTCTGGCCTCGGTTTCCCCAATCTACAAGATGCCTACCTCCTAGTGGTCATGGGGATTAAATGAGGTAGATGGAATGTAAAACCCCTATCCTGGGCCTTGCCCACAGCACTCAGTACCTGCTTGCCCTTATTCCTACAATAGAACGTTGGCAACAGGAGCAAACCCGTCCTCTCCCTCACAGCCTGTGGCTGGAGCTGGGGATGGAGCTCTGCCCAGAGAGCAGCGCTTTCTCCATGGCCTTGATGCCGGCCATGTCACACACAGAAAGGGCAACACTTTGACACACTTCTCAGGGGGCAGCACACTGCGGGCTCTTGTTTCTAATCTCAGGAGCGGTGTGTCCTTCAAGAAGAGCAGACCCTGAAGAGAATGCTGATGGTGTCTGCGTGCCTCAGTCAGTTAAGCTTCTGGCTCTTGATTTTGGCTCAGGTCATGATCTCAGGGCACTGAGATAGAGCCCTGCATCCGGCTTGTGCTGAGTGTGGGGCCTGCTTAAGATTCCCTCTCTCCTCCTCCACCACCACAAAAAAAAAAAAAAAAAAAAAAAAGGAAGAAAAGGAAAAAAAAAAAGAAAATGCTGCATATGTGTTTGTAAGAAGTATTTTTTTTTAATGGATAGATGAAATCATTGAGTGTTAGAGGTCATCTAATCTATTTTTGGGTGCAGACTTCTTTCTTTGAAAGAATCCTATAGAGATCCTCAATATTTAAATCGGATGGCCGAGCTGCTGTGGTTTAAGTGGGGGAGGACTCTGGGAACCAAGCCAGTCAACACTCTCAAAACTCCCTAACCATGAGCGCCCGAATACCGTTGCAAAACCTTGGGATCCAACCCTTTGTTGTTTGTTTTTAAGAGCTATAAGGATTTCTTTCACACAGTTGTTGGAATTCAAGAATTCCAGAGTGGCTTAGCTGGTTGTGGATGGGGGCCTCTCATGAGGTGGCAGCAAATATGGCGGCTGGGACTGCATCATCTGGAGGCTTGACTGGACCTAGAGGATCTGATTCCAAGGTGGTACATTCCATCACTGGCAAGACAGTACTTGCTATTAGCAGGAGGCCCCAATTCTCTCACCCCATGTACCTTTCCACAAGGCTACTAGAGTGTTCATGACATGCTGCCTGACTCTCCCTGATGGGTGATCCAAGCAACCACAAAGTGGAAGCCATAATGTCTTTCATTATCTAACCTCAGAAGTCATTTCCATAGAAGATCAGCCCTTTCCACTGGGTACACCTTGGAGGCTGGCCACCACAATTTGCAAACCTAGAACTTTATAGGTTTAGGAAGCATTTCAGAAGTAATTACAAATGTGCAAACAATATTTCAAAAGTATATATGTTCTGATTGTCATGCCCAGCCAAGGCAAACTCTTGCTTTTACAACTGAAAACGCTGAGGATCAAAGAGGTCAAGTGACCAGCCAAAACTCACAGAGCAATTTTGTGACAGAAATGGACCTAGAATCTGGTGTCTGGATTGAGTCTGTTGCATTATATCATGATATTCCATTTAATAAAAATTACAGTAACTTGCACATGTGTACAGCCTGATCGAGGGGTCGAGGTTAACATCAGCCGTAGTTCATATTCATAATATGTGCTCTTGACATAATGTGATGAGAATGGCCCTTTACCTCCAAGGTCTTCCTCCCCCAACGCCATAGCCCCAGTCTAATCAGGAGAAAACATGAGACGAATTGCATTTGAGGGACGTTTTACAAAATATCTGAAGAATACCAATACCCCTCAAAACTGTCAAGGTCATCAAAACCATGAAAGTCTGAGAAGCTATCGCAACCAAGAGGAGCCTAAGGAGACACAGTGACAAATTGTGTGAGATCCTGGGACAGGAAAAAGGACATTTAGGTAAAAACTAAGGAAATCAGAGTAAAGTCAGGAGTTCAGCTAAGAAAAATTTATTAATATTGGGTCACTAATTGTGCCAAATGTGCCATACTAATGTAATCTGTTAATAATGGGAAACTAGGTGTGGAGTATATGGAAAGTCTGTACTATCTCTGAAATTTTTCTGTAAAACTATTCAAAAATAAAATGTCTATTAAGAAAAAACTTTATAGAATGCCCAGAAAGAGCTGCTTTTCTAAACAAAATATAACAAGCCTAGGTTACTCACTTGCTTTAAAAATGCTCCCATCTCTCTTAGATCAGGCAAACAAAATAACTAGTAAGGGTACAGATTCGAATGACATGATCACTAACCTTGCTCTGGGAGAACACATATTTCCAAGCACATGTGGGACATTTATGAAAATCAGTAATATGCTGGGCCAAAGTGCTGGCCTTAACAAATTTCAACAAATTGATATCATATGGATCACACTGTCTGATTACAATTTAATTAAGATATAAAACATTAGCAAAAAGCATGAACTAGGAACTGCCCATCCTCATAGTCACACACAAAATCAACTCAAGGGTTAAAGAAGAAAAATTAATAGCAGACACTCCATATGGCATTTAGTAATGAATTATGTCCCATGTAATATTTTATGAGTGTTATATATTATATTTTTTCATCCTCCAATCAGCCCTTTGAGGCTGGTCCTGTTATCATTTCATTTGCAGACAAAGAAACCAGGGACTCCTACAGGATGAACCACGCGCTTAAGGTCAGACAACTAGAAAACAGTGGCACTGTGTCTGCGGGTGGGAAGTCTGGCTCCAGAGTCTGTATTCTAGTTCTGTTAGGCTTCCTCTTCATATAAAGTAGAAAACACATGTGAAATGGTAAAAACGAGACGTATCAAAATTTGGGGACGCAGCTAAAGCAATACTTAGGAGTCTTATAATTTACGGAGTCTTAAAAACCAGTGAAGAAGTAGAAAAACTATTAGAAACATTTCCACAAAGAACATACAAGATAAAGTTGGTTATATAGAGGTGTTGTGTATCATAATATTCTAGGTCCAGACAACACCAATCTGACACAACCTGTTCCAGAAAGCAGAACAAGAGGGAATACTTTCAAAACCATATTTTGTAGCCAGCACAGATTTGATACTTAAATTACTAGGACAGTTCAAGGAAGGAAAATTACAGGCTAATCTCACTGAAGAACAGATATATAAAAGTCCTAAACAACATAGACTTAATCACATCCAATAAATGTATAAATGATCAATGCAATTTTATCACAGGAATGTCATGTTGATTTTATATTAGAAAATCATTAATGTCATCTACCATATTAATAAATTAAAGGTGTGTGTAGTATTCAAATAAAGAAATGTTTGATACATTAAAATCATTCTATGATAAAATCTTTTGGCAGACTCACAATACAAGAAAACTTCTTTAAACTTGGTAAAGGGCATCGCCACAGCCATCTCATATATCTACAATGGCGTATTCTTCTGGTATACCATCTACCACTGTATGCTTTCACATGAACAAATCTCAACAACAGAATATAGAGACAAGAAAAGTTAGTCACAAAGAAATACATACAGTAAGAGTCTACTACTACAGAGGCACAGTTAAATGTCCGACTCTTGGTTTTGGCTCAGGATTATGGGATCGAGCCTTTCGTAGGGCTCCACGCTCAGCGGGGAGCCTGCTCAAGGATTCTCTCTCTCCCTCTGCCCCTCCATTTGCACACACACTCTCTCTCTCCCTGAAATAAATAAATTATATTTTAAAAAATCACAATGAGATATCACCTCATACCTATTGGAACAGTTATTATAAAAAAGACAAGAAATAATGCTTTGGTGTGGGTGTAGAGAAAGGGGAACCCTCACGGACTATTGGCAAGAAGGTAAATTGGTGCAGCCATTGTAGAAAACAGTATAAACATTCCTCAAAAAATTAAAACTAGAACTATGATATGGTCTAGCAATCCTACTTTTGGGTATCTATCTAAGGGAGATGAAATCACTATCTTAAAGAGATACCTACATCATTGCAGCGTTATTCACAATAGCCGAAACATGGAACAACGTAGGTGTCCATTAATGCATAAATGGATAAAGAAGATGTGGTATATACATAATGGAATTATTCAGCCATGAGAAAGAAGAAAATCCTGCCACTTGCGACAATTTGGATGGACCTTGAGGCATTATGCTAAGTAAGTCAGAGGAAAACAAATTCTATATAATCTCACCTATGTGTGCAACTAAGAACATCAAACTCATAGAAACAGAGGTTAAAGTGGTGATTGTCAGAAGCTGGGGGAGAGGGGAGAAGGTGGGAGAAATGGGGCGATGTTGGTCAAAGGACACAAACTTCCAGTTATAAGATGAGTAAGTTCCGGGCAGCTCATGTACAGCATGGTGACTTTAGTTAACAATATTGTATTGTGTTCTTGAAAATTGCTGTGAGAATAGGGCTTTAATATTCTCACTGTAACAGTAAAATGGTAATTATGTGTTAACTAACCTTATTGTGGTTAACACTTCCCAGTATACACCTGCAACAAATCATTACACTGTACAGCTTAAACTTTCACAATGCAACCTGTCCATGATATCTCAGCAAAGCTGGAAAAACAAAGACCCTGGAAGACAGACTGAAGTTACCACAAAAAAAAAGGTGGAGGTTGGGTGAGGTTTGATATCAGGAAGGGACATGAAAATATTTCTAAGTTACTACTTATTTCTTACCCTGAATTCTGGGAATATGTATGCTTGTTTTACTTTAGTCCTTTAAATGAGATACAGAGATCTTACACATTTTTTCATAAGAAAACATAAAATGTTGGAAAAAAACGAATGATCTCATTTGATCCTTGCAACATGCCCATGAGACCCACGTATCATGATTCTTATTTTACAGATGATGAATTTGAATCAAGAGAAGTTCATTGCTATGCCAAATATCCCACAGCTAGTCCACAGTTCTGTCTTCTCATTTTGGGACCTTCTTACTCAATCACACTGAAACTAATTTTTATAACTATTTCTTTTATTTTTTTTAAGCTCTATTTATTTAAGTAATCTCTACACCCAACATGGGGCTCGAACTCACAACCCCAGCATCCAGAGCCACACACTCTACCGACTGAGCCAGCCAGGCGCCTCTTTATGACTGTCTTAACTCTAGACACAGAAAACTGTGAGTGCCCAACTGCGTGTTATTGAGCAAAATAAAAGACAGCGTTGTTTGCTTGCTTGTTTGTTTAAAAACAGAATTGTCTTTTTCTTTTTTAAGATTTTATTTATTTATTTATTTATTTATTTATTTATTTATTTGAGAGCAAGAGAGTACAAGCAGGGGCAGCAGCAGAGGGACAGGGAGAAGCAGAACCCCCTGCTGAGTAGGGAGCCCAAAGAGGAATTTGATTCTGGGACCCTAGGATCCTGACCTGAGCCAAAGGCAGCCACTTCACTGACTGAACCACCCAGGCGCCCCCTGAATTGTCTTTTGAAGACCTGTATTCTCTCCTACTGTTCCTGGTTTGCTATGCTGTGTAGATAAGAAGCAAGGTATGCTGATTTGCAAACCAGGAATAGTGGCAGTGGCATTAGGAGTGAGAGAGGTGGGGGCACCCGGGTGGCTCAGTGGGTCAAAGCCTCTGCCTTTGGCTCAGGTCATGGTCTCAGGGTCCTGGGATCGAGCTCCACATCGGGCTCTCTGCTCAGCAGGGAGGCTGCTTCTCCCTTTTCTCTCCAACCTCTCTGCCTACTTGTGATCTCTCTCTCCCCCCGCCCCGTCAAAAAAACAAATTAAAAAAAAAAAAAGGGGTAAGAGAGGTGGTCAGACATGAGACGGCACATTTTGCAAGAGAATTTTCAGTGCCTTTCATGTACTTGTTAGGTGACTGGTACCTGGGAAAGAAGGGTTAGCCTGAAGACCTAGGAGAGAAGTCAGATATGCTTTTGTGGAACTGGAGCACAGGATCAAAGGGACCAGAGCAGGGGGCACTGACATAGGGGGCAGTTTCCTACCCATAGCTCAGGATAGTGGGGAGGCCACGAGGACCCAGCATAGGACCAGGAAAGGGCAGAGCAGAGGATGGCTAGGAACACATTCCTTTTTTTTAATCTTTTTTTTAAAGATTTTATTTATTTGAGAGAGAGAGCCCAAGTAGAGGGAAGGGTAGAGGGAGAAACAGACTTCCCGCTGAGCAGGGATGCTTACTCGGGGCTCAATCCCAGGACACTGAGATCATGACCTGAGCCAAAGGCAGACGCCTAACTGACTGAGCCACCCAGGTGCCCCTATGAACACATTACTGTGCGCATTTCCACCTGAGGCTGCCGTGAGGCTCCCAGCCTGGACCTGGGCACTGAGGGAATTAGGTAGGCTTCCCTCCCCATCATCATAAATCAGCCAATTTGGACAAGATCATTGGCTCTGGAAGGGCTCTCTCAGGTCATATGGTTTCAGTTTCATTGTGTATGATGGCCCAAGGGGCTGGCTCAAGACCAGCCAGCCAACTGGTGGAACAGCTGGGATCAGAACTTATGTCTTTGGATGTTTTACCCACTGTTCTTTTCCTAAGGTCACCTACGCTGGTGTCGTCTTAGGCTGGACACATCATTTTGGAAACCTCAAACTCTCTGTGGCCTCATCTGAACGCGAGGCTAGACTGGTTTGTCATCCGAGGGTTTCAAACTGCATTTTCGAGGAAGGTTGGATTTGTGGGTCAGGGCCGAGGGTCAAGAAGGGTGGCGTGCACACACATACGCACACACGCACACACACACAAAAGATGGCAGAGGTTTCTCTCCTTCCCCTTCCTGACTCAACCAGAGCAAATTCCTTTTTATCTGCTTTATGTGTTGGAACTGTGTAAGACTTCATTTGTGAAAAGGGTTTTGGCCCTTAAAAGTTGCATAAAAACTAAAATCATTCAATGGAGTTTCAAGTTGGATGTCATGGGGCTCTCACTCTCTCTCTGCTCATTTCCCAAGTTCTGGTACCTTTAAGTAAGCATTCTTGGAGACCCAGTTCCACTCAGTTCCATGGCGAAGGGCCACCGAAAGGGACATCACTCCATCTTCAAGGTACAGATCCGTGAAGGATTCCTAGGTTAGTCAGTTACTTGGAGGGAAGCACTTTCCCTTAGCAACGGTTTAACGAATACTTGTTCTACCTGCCTGTCTCCTGCAGTGTTCCTGCCATCCCACTGGATTAATCTCATTTCTGGGATGTTCCAGAAGAGGATTGCTGAAGGATAGAACGATATGGTCGTGACACCAACAACTTGCTAGCTCTCTGCCCCTGTAAAACAGGGATGATTTCTCTCTACATGTGCACAGGTAACTCTAGTTCAAAAGCCTTCCAGATTATTCAGTACAGGATAGAATAAAGCAGTTAGGTCCTCATCATGGAAGGAGAGAGGACAGAACAGAATGTCCTGGGCTGGGTGTTCCTCAGCGGGGCGCTGCCAGTGCGAACACCGTTGGTTCCTGGGACTACCTGAAGGCAGGTGAACAGGTGTATAACAAGATAAGTTTAAAGAGGGAGTAAGCGAGGGTAGACTGGGAGGCCCCCATTGTGTGCAGAATCATTTGGAGGACGCAAATGGCTCTCTCCAGTCGCTGCTTGGCTAGGATGGGGTATATACAAAGGACTGGTCTCTGGTAGCCTCCTCGGAACATTCCTGACAGCACCTCAGTGGTTTAGAACAGGCACTGGTCAGCCTTCTGGGCACTGGCGGCCAAGCAAAGATGGCAGAAGGAACCCAGCTCATTGAATTCATCTTGTGGGAGCTGATAGAAGCCTCTCTCCATCCACACACACCACTGCCTTTTCCTCCTCAGCCTATAGTATGGTGATTGCTGCCTCCTGCGGGGTACATGTGAGTCAACCCCAGTGTTTTCCTGACTTGGACGGAGCCCTACTTGACTGCTGGGGGAATAGGTCTTTTTCGTGACAGCAGTCACAAGACTTGCTAGAACTCTTGGTGGAGGGCTTATAAAATATACCAGACACTGCACCAACCTTTTTACACACATCCTCTCGTTTAACCCTCAGAGCAATTTTGTGTGATGGGTGTTATTACTCCCACTAAACAGGAGAAACTGAGTTAGTTATACGATCGTGCAAAGTACATGCTGGCAAATGGCAGGGCTAGGGGTGAGACCCAGGTGTGTCAGATTTCAGCGTCCACATTCGGAGCCACTGTGCAAATTCAGTTCCTGGAAGGCTGTATCCTGGACGGGCTTTACTCACCCTACTCTCTCTGTCGACAGAGACAGCGACAGACCCACAGGGCCCTTTTGTTCCAACCATCCACATCCTGGGAACCTCTCACATTCCCTTTCTCCTCCACCTCTTGTGCCCATCACCAAACCTACGATCACTGCAGTCTTCTTCTTTCCTTTTGAACTTTGTGCAATTTGCCTCCTTCCTGGTGTGGAAAACATTCACCCTAGTGCAGGGGTTTTGAAAGTGGAGTCCACAAGAGGCCTGAACAGAATCACGAGGTCTGTGAACCTGGACAGGAAAAGAATTGCATTCTATAACAGAATACAGAAAACAAGCAGAAATACTGTGATTCTGTCACTAACGGAAATCACAGGCGTTCTGTATCATGTAGCCATTGTCACAGAGATCTCAAAATATCATTTATGCTCATCACTGCTTTAAAATGACAACAGCTAACTAGTAACAGATCTGTTATTTAATCACCGATAAAAAGTATATATATTACGACATCACAAATTCATTTTTTCCAATATTTTGATAGCATTCTCTGAAAATTATGGAATTCATCTGTAATCCTGTACATCTTTAATGTATTAAAAAACTATGCTAAGGAATAAGTCAATCAGAGAAAGACAATTATATGATCTCACTCATACGTGAAATTTAAGAAAGAAAATAGAGGATCATAGGGGAAGGGAGGGAAAAATAAAACAAGATGAAATTAGAGAGGGAGACAAACCATAAAAGACTCTTAATCATGGGGAACAAACTGAGGGCTGCTGGCGGGGAGGGGGTAGGGGGATGGAGTCACTGGGCGATGGGCATTAAGGAGGGCACATGATGTAATGAGCACTGGGTGTTCTATGCAACTAATGAATCACTGAATTCTACCTCTGAAACTAATAATACAGTACATGTTAATTAATTGGATTTGAATAAAAAAACCCCAAAAAACAAAAAACGAAGCAAAATAAAAACATTATGCTTAAAAGGGGTTCAGAGGATTCTGCAGCCCGCTGAAGGGGTGCTGGCATGAAAAACGAGAGCCGCTGCCCTTGATTCTAGGCCAGGCTTTGATCCTCTGGACCCAGATCATATATGCTGCCATGACCCGGGACAGGAGTTTTTGCAGTTCTCCAAAAATGATGACCACATGGTTTCTCTTCCAAACCAGGAGGCTTTTGAATTGAAAGGGGGCACTATTAGTAATTACACTGGGAAAACAAGTGTAAGTGTTACCCCACCCAAACAGCACGTACCCTGGAACCGGAAGACTTAGATAAGAAAATGCTAGGCAATTAAATGTAACTTACAAACATCAACATAAAAACTCTATAAATATGCTGCTGATAAAACTAGATTACCTGCTGAAGTCCAGAGAAAATGAAGTATAACTAAGATAAGGTACAGGCTTCCCCTGTTACCCAAAGTAGACTGGTCCTTCCTATGAAAATCCTCCTAAGCCAAAATGGTATAAATCAAAGAAAAGATTGCCATTAATTTATATGGAAATTTTTTTGAGCATCCCCAGATCCCAAAAATAACCTCTGCCAAGCTCTTCTGGTACTTGAGGATACACCTTGCCAGCGGACGGACAAAATAAACTGAGATAGAGCAGATGTTCAAAGAGTTCACAGCTCCCATAGCTTGTTGCCCAGAGGCTGGGTGTCCTTCCCTGGGAGGGGCTCAGGGGCCCCCCTCACTGTGCGGGGTTCGTGCTACCTCTATAAAGGCTTACTGAACACTGACTCTCTTAGCCTTTTTTTGTAAAAGCGAATATCCTCTTTGGCTTTCTTTCCGTTGAAAACAGGTACTAATGCAGGTCTTTTGTGAAAGGAAAGTGGTAAAATGAGGACTTTTGAAAAGTGGGGGTTACCTGTGCACTGACTTCTAAGAAATAACTGTTAGATAATCATATCACTCATGTACCACTTCCGTTGGATCAGGTGGTTTCTGTAGCCATAGGAATGTACCATTATTATTCCCGTCTTGTAAGTGGGGAGGCTGAGCGATGTCACACAGCCTCGCACACTGGCTGCCACACCTGCGCCCCAGGCCACGGTCTCCATTGCCTCTTTGAGCCCTTGTAACGTTAGCAATGCTCGTGTTTGGATTGGAGTCCAGCAGCAGGATAGATGAAATGTAAGACATGGATCTGGGTCTCTCCAGCACATACAGGCAAGCCACTGCTTTTATTCTCAGTGAATAGCTCCAGTGACTTGAAAAAATCCCCAAGAGTGGAAGGGGAAATCTGGACTGTTCCCACAGAGCAATAGAAGTATTCCTTTGAGACTCTGAAATTGCCAGAAACTGTCCCCAGGCATTCACCTTTTTTCCTTTGACCGAAAGCCCCGGGCTCACCTACGAGATGCAGCTTGGGGCAGTGATTAGGAGCTTGGGTCTGAAGGTCAAGTCCCAGGCTCCTACCTACTGAGCAACCTGACAAGGGCAGGTCACAGAGCTTCCTAAGACGGACATTTGCTCACCTTTGAAATGCAAATAATGATAAACCTTACGGGGGAGGGTGAGGAGTCAGTGAGCCCGGAAAATAGAATATTATTATCATCATTTTCTAGTCATGATTTTCTTTTCTTTTTTTTTAAGATTTTATTTATTTATTTGACACAGAGAGAGAGATCAGATCACAAGTAAGCAGAGAGACAGGCCGAGAGAGAGGAGGAAGCAGGCTCCCTGCCAAGCAAGGAGCCCGATGTGGGCCTCGATCCCAGGACCCTGAGATCATGACCCGAGCCGAAGGCAGAGGCTTTAACCCACTGAGCCACCCAGACGCCCTAGTCATGATTTTCTAAGTCTCCAACAGATCTATATCCCAAACGCCGCGCTCCGTATTATTCTGAGTATTTCCATGTGCCCGGGAATTTTCAGCGTTGCTTCCTCTTCAAGTTCGTTGGTCCTTCCGTGGCTACCTTCGGTGAACTGCTACATTTGCTCCTGCAGCATTTGTGCCTCCGTTCTCAGTTTGCCGGGAGGTGGGGTGGGGTGGGGTGGGGGTGGGGTGGAAACGAATGGTCTCCTGCTTGCGGGTGTTCTCCATCCGCCCACGCCATAATAGCATTTGTTCCCGAGTTCCTCATTTGCATTTTGCTGAGCTGATGTGACTTTTTTTTTTTTTTTAAATAAGTTCAGGGGTGTCCAGAGACCGGTTCGGTAAGAATTGAGTTGACAAAAAATGTGATGGATCATTTATCACTTTTGCAGAAACAAGATGAATTTCTGTTTTCAACTGAAATAAGAAATTACAAAGGACTGCGGGCCAGGCCACATGAAAAATTAAAATGGTACACAAGAAAGATAATTCAATACAAAAAGGTGAGACGCAGCTTGGGAAATGTTTACATCAATATGAAAAGGGCCTAATAAATATGTTCCTATAAGGCCAACTTTTTAAAATTTTGCATCACGACCCAAAACATATTTAAATTGAAACAAAATTATGCACAAAAAACCACACTATGCATGAAATCGTATTTTTATTTAATTCTGATATCATCAGAGAATGTGTTTTTAGTCCATTTTAATTTTTTTTTATTTAAAGATTTTTATTTATTTATTTGACAGAGAGAGAGAGAGAGAGATTACAAGTAGGCAGAGAGGCGGGCAGAGAGAGAGAAGGAAGCAGGCTTCCCTGCCAACCAGGAACCTGATGCAGGACTCGGTCCCAGGACCCTGAGATCACGACCTGAGCAGAAGGCAGAGGCTTTAACCCACTGAGCCACCCAGGCGCCCCTCTATTCTAATTTTTAATGCTTGTTACAAGCCACTTAATTGATCTCTTATTCGACTAATGAACTGTGATTTACAGTTTTTAAAAAATAGTGATGTCAAGAGCTCTTATACATTATTAGATAAGGAATATGCATAGATACTTCTGCGTATAACACAATTTTTTTACGATTTTTAAAAAATGGAAAAACCACTTTTAAAAGCAAAAATCTCAGCTTCAGTATGCACCTAAGAGATACAAATGATAACAAGGATAAAATATAATTGCACTGATTAAATTAGCAAAAATCAAAAGCAGTGATGCTGTCTAATGTTGATATTATAGTAAAGGTTTTTCTTTAAGGTGGTTGTTTATTTATACGCCACTTCAGTTCAAAACAGATTTGAGGTGGCTTTATTTACCAAAAATTGCCAAACACAATGGGTGGCAAATTCTACTGATGCAATTTTGTTTGGGAAGGAGCTGGGTAGTTAGTACATTTGTGGAGTCCTAAAAATGTTCATACCCAAAGTAATTCCTGTAAGGTTTCTCTGGTCGCGCACAGGAATAAAGACCGCTAAGGCAAATTATAGTCCAAAGACAGAGCTTTATTGCAAGCACCCTCGGGCGAGGTTCCTCGACTCTGAGAGAAGGGAGTCGGGGAAGTCGCGCGCAAGGCAGAGTGATGGGGGCTTTTATTGGGTAAAGCAGGGGAGGGGCTAGGCATCAGCCATCTTGATGAGTTTTGGCGGGAAGGTCCGCCATTTTGGACGGACTTTGGCGGGAAGGTCCGCCATCTTGGACGGGCTTTCATTTTGTATAGCTTCCATCTCCTGCCAGCCCAACAATTCCATTTCTGGGAATTTATCCCAATGAAGCAGTTCAAAGAAAAAAAATGCTATACACAACTTTTTATATCATTACTTAAATAGTGACAAATGAAAAGCAATCTAAATAGCCAGAATACCACAATATTTAAATAACTGGTACTACACTAATTCAAAATATTTTGCAGCTAATAAAATAATTATGGCTATGAAGCGACATGGGAAATGCTCTTGCTAACAAATGCAAAAGTTATAAAACAAAATACTATATGTGTTTCAGTTACTATGGCTGCATAAAAATTACCCTAAAACTTAATGGCATGAGACAACCATTTTTTTTTTAAGATTTTATTTATTTGACACAGAGAGAGCAAGGGAGAGAGAAAGAGAGAGCGAGCACAAGCAGGGGGAACAGCAGGCAGGGAGAAGCAGGCTCCCTGCTGAGCAAGGAGCCTGGTGGGGGTTCCATCCCAGAACCCTGGAACCGTGACCTAAGCCAAAGGCAGATGCTTAACCAACTGAGACATCGAGGTGCCCCAAGACAACCATTTTTTATAGATCAGGAATTCAGAGAGGACACAAGTGTATGACTTCTCTGGAGCAAAAGTGCTTGGGGCCTCGGCTGGGCCCGGATCCTCCGAGACTCATTTGCTCACATGTCTGATTATTGACACTGCTCTCAGCTGAGACCTCAGTTGGACATTTTGGCCAGAACATCTGTGTGTGGTCTGGGCTTCCTTGAAACTCGGGGGCTGGATTCAAAAGTTGAGAGTCCCCAGAGAGAGGCCCAGGTGGAAGTCACCTTATATGATCTAGTCCTAAAAATTATGGGCCATCTCTTCTCCATACATTGAGACAGTCACAAAGTCCCAGCCAGTTTCAAAGGGGAAGGAAACTCTTCTCCTTGCATGAGAGAGAGTGACAAGTTTCTGGACCAGCATGCAGGATTGGCAATGTTGCCCTGACCGTTTTTTCAGAAAATACGATCTGCTGAAATCTGTGCTCTGTGGTCAAAAATCACATAAAAATCTCAAGGGTATTAGGGCTGGGACTGAGAAGAAACTTGGAAAAATAAAAGCTTGATTTAAAAAAAAATATTCCTGTTACTGGTTTGATAATGTTTTTTGAGCATTAGGTAAAAAATATTCATAAAGGTCTATTCACAAGGAATTAAGATGACAAAAGCTTGGAAACTTTTCCCAGGGGAACCCCCGCTTCCCTGGGCTCTTCCATTTATAAAATCCTGTTCCCACTTCCAGCTGTCTGGGCTCCAGCCCCTGCGTGGGTGCTTGTCCCTGCCATTGATGACAGGTGGGCCTGGAGCAGAGGCCAAGAACCCAGAGCACGTGCGCATCGCCCACACACAGCACTGCGTTCCTCCGTCCCCCATCACCTCCCCGGCTGGGCAGCCTCATCCACAGATGGCCTCACTCCATGGGCACTAAAGGAAGAAGGAGAGGGAGACATGCCTTGGAGAGAGAGGCCCACCTGCTTCTTAAATGTCTCCTAACTGTCAAATCAAATGCGCCTTCCTCCACTTTCATCCTCCCTTCTTCTGGCAATGGTATGGCATTGCTCACCACCGGCTTCCGGAACCAGTTTCCAGGCTCTCGGACACCACCGGCTCCAGCCTCTCCGCACGTCTCTGCCCACCCGGCCCCCTCCCCCAGGCTTCTGCTCCCATTCCACCCCCATTCCTCAGCTAGGTCCAGTTATTCTCTGAGCTTCTATTCCTACCTACAGACTCCTCCACCGAGCCAAATATTTAACCCACATTACATCTCAGATGTATGGTATTCAAACTGCAATTTTCAAAATGATGAATGAAGCTTAATCGGCCTGGGTAACTACCAAGGCCTTTTAGGCCTTTCTTGGACTAAGATGCTCAGTCTTTCAGCTGCCATGGCCTTTCTCTGCTAGTAGAAGAGGCCCCTGGCCATGGGGGTGCTCGTCCAGTTCTTCAGTGGGGTCACTGGCTCTCCAGGGTGATGACCTTGGCTGGCCTCTTGTGTGCCCTTATGGCCTCTCATCTTGGACCAGCTGCTGTGGGGTCTGCCCACATGGGGGCCAGTCAGCTTGCTAGATGACAGGGCCCAGTCTTACCTATACTTGCTGCCTGTGGAATCCTTAGCCTCCTGCTCCCCCCACAGCCACCATCTCCTCCTTCTTCTCCCTTAAATTCACCCATGCAGCCGGCTTTCTATTTTGACTTCCTTAGGTCACATTACCCTCTTTTAGATTTCTACCTGAGCCTAAAATTCAGGGCTGGGGCCTAGCTCTTAAGGAACCAACAGGGAAAGAGGGAAGTAAAGCAATTTGGTGACCCTCCCTCAAGATAGCATCCAGGCTTAAAGATTACTGTCCTCAGGTAATCCTATTTTGAATGTCAAAAGTTGAATTATCAACTTAGTTTTTTCCTAGGCAATCCTTCTATAACAAATTCTAATCTCTTCCCAGACATCTGGTTGCCTGAGGCAGACTATGTATAAAGGTCACAGACTCATGAAGACAAAAGAGAAAAATCGCACACAACTTCAAATTATTCCTCCAGTTATATTCTTGAATATCTATATCCATCTTGGCCCCAGTGGCTTTCTGAGCTCGGGCTTATAATATCTAACTGCCTATTGGACATCTGCAAACACCTCTAAAGCCAAAATCATTACCTTTCCTCTAAAACTTGCTCTTATTATGTCCCCAGCATCATAGTTTAAGGGGACTGAGGACAAATGGGGGTGATGGGGGAGGGGGCGGGGAAGAATCATGAATACCTAGGACCAGCTGTATTTCCAATGCCGGGTCTCTACCCTTTCGTTCCCAGAGATTCCGCATATGGCTTGGGCATCTACGTCTTTTCCAAACAACCCAGATGATTCTGATTCTGATGGAAGAGGCGGTGTGCGAACCACATTTAGAAAACACGCCTCAAGGGCGCCTGGGTGGCTCGGTGGGTTAAAGCCTCTGCCTTGGGCTCAGATCATGATCTCAGGGTCTTGGGATGAGGCCCGCATAGGGCTCTCTGCTCGGCAGGGAGCCTGCTTCCTCCTCTCTCTCTGCCTGCCTCTCTGCTTACTTGTGATCTCTCTCTCTCTGTCAAATAAATAAATAAAATCTTAAAAAAAGAAAGAAAGAAAGAAAGAAAACACGCCTCAAGCCCTGGCACCTGGGAAAACCAGAGAGGGGGTGGAGCCACGCGGAGTCCCCGCCCCTCCTACCCGCTTGCCTAAGGACATCACCACTTGACCTGTTGGGAAGCCTGCGAACCCTCTGGACTCCCCCTTCTTTCTCACTGCTGCCCCTCGAGGACCGGCTGACCTCCGTCCCCCAAGCAGTTCTGGCATCCATACCCTTCCCTGGATTCTCCCGCCTGGGATACCTCCGAGCCAATCCACCTGTTACGCGGGCTCCTGGGAGCTCTTGGAAAATGAAGCTCTGATCATATGATAGCTTCCACTGGAAGGCCCACGGTGGCTGCCATTTCCTCAAACCCAAACCCTGTTCCCCCAGTTTCGCCATCTCCAAAATGGCGGTGATAACAACAGCTGTGTGTCAGAATTGTTCCGAAGACTAGATGAGACACCAGGTCTGAACTGCCCTCGGCACTGCTCTGCACGCCTTCAGGGCTACAAAATGCTGTGCGTCCTCGGGAGACATGGTTCTCTGCTGGAATATGACTCGCTCTTCTGAGGTGCTGCACTGACAGTCCGCTGCCCAGGCTCCAGGCCTTTCTCTGCCCTTCTCACGCCCTTCCACACTAAGGGCACCAGGAGCACGGTTTCCTGCAGACAGCCTGGACACAGGCAGTTGACTAGACAGACACGGGCATCACCTTCCCCACCCAAGCCCCATCTTGGAGACTGACTCATGATTCCTCCTCCTGGAATAGCCTCCCCTCCTCTTCATTTGACCAAGTTGTGGCCACCTTCTCTGGCCAGCCCACAGGAAGCCCTCCCTCCGGGTCCAGGATGCTCAAATCT
>LNAC01000222.1:1329358-1440640 GCA_002007465.1 Ailurus styani
AGAGAGAGAGAGAGAGAGAGAGAGAGAGAATATATATGCAGGGCCTGCAGACTGCGCATGCGCAGCCCGGGGAGGCGGAGCCGTAAGGTCCACGTAGCCGGGCCTGATTTCACAGGCTGAGGAAGACGCGAGCCTGGAGTTAGGAGCCCTCGGGCTTTCTGGTGGTGGCAGTGGCCCGCCCTCCGCCTCCTGAGGCCCGCTCCATCCAGTCCAGCCCTGCCTACAGCAAAGGACCCACCAGCCACCAGAGAACAGAATTTTTGGTATGGCGCTACTTTCTCCTCGCTTGCCACTACCCCTGTGCCACCTTTCAGGGTTCTTCTGCTCTCTTCTCTAGAGCCATAGAAGGGCCTGGACTGGCTTCTGAGGTGTCCCATGCCAGGTGGCCAGCCCTGTGGTCACCTATGAGCACCTTCCCACCTGACACCCTGGGTCCTCCTGGGCAAAGAAAACACTTCCACTGACGTGGACCCGGTGCACCATACGGTTTTTACCAGATCTGTGACTTAGTAATTCTGGGATTAATTTGGAAAGGAGCCCCGAAAGAGGTGCTGCCTAAACCCTTGGAGATGCGGCCACTGAAGACTCCTTCTCCAAGGCCCAGCCTCAGACACGGCTTCATGGGGGGTCCAGGGGCAGAGGAGACCGGGAAGGAGAGCCGCCGAAGGTCCCAAAGAGGGGTCTTCGTGAGCAGGGGCCCTGTCCAGGTTTGAGGTAAGAGAACAGATCCCAGCAACTCTCTTCCCCCAACTTCGGCCTGTGTTCAGACCACAGTGGAAATCTACCCTCTAGTGGCGTGGGTGGGTGTGGTTTTTTTCTCATACCTTTGTGCCTTTTTGGTGCCCTAAGTTTCTGAGAAAAAGTTCCTCTTGGAAAATTCCAACTCAGTCTCAGCTGAACAAAAAGGAATGGGGGTTTTTCCACAAGAGGCTGTTGCGGATAGCGGGCAGAGCCCTCAGCTGATACTTGACTGAAGTCTGTGAAGAACCACGAGCTGAGGTCCACAGAAGGGCCATCCCGGGAGGACTGGAGCTGCGGTGGGCTGGCCAACACCCTGCTCTGCTCTGCGGACAGCCTCTCACCCCGACAGGGTGGGGTCCTCACACGCTGACTTCCTCTTCTCCTAGGACTCGGCATTCGGGTTCCATCGGAACACAAATTACCCAACATTTTAATTCAAGTAAGAGGATGAATGCACTCAGTTTGAATTCCTCTTCCAAAAGGAAAACGTCAGCCAGGAGTTGGTCCAGGGAATCTTGGAATATTCTTTCCCTTCTCTTTACCCCTAAGAGCCCTACTCTGTGACTTCTTTCTCCTCCTCCTCCTCCTCTTCTGCTTCTGCCTCACCAAATATCTGAATCTTTTTAAAACCGAGATAATTCACCCAACATATAATTCTCCATTTTAAAGTGTATAGTTCAGCGGCTTTTACTATATTCACGATTCCCTGTGACTTCTTACCCCCATTGACATCTTCCCTGGGACAGAGAAGAAGGGAGCTGGGTCTGGACAGCTCTGGAAGTTTCCCTGACTCATTAGCAAGGCAGCCCTGGCCACTGAGATGGTAAAAGCCTGTTCCAGCCTAGTGACACAGCCACACCCTTCTCTGGAATTTCTGGGGAAATCCTGTCCCTGGAGCTGGAATCCTTTCACTCATGCCTCTGGTGGGTTCTTAAGCAATGTTTTCCATGTATCAGAGCCTCTAACATCAGTGGCACCAGGATCAACCCATAAGGGGTTGGAGAACCTGGACGCCATGATGAAGTCAAGCCCCAAGGGTGAGATGAGCAGGTCAGGGCCTCGGCCTGGGGGTGATGACAGGGTCTCAGGAGCAATCATCCTGGAGAAGAGAGTCCTGGGGATACTGGGAGAGTCCGCAGAGTCATGTAGCTTAACTCCTTCCTCCAACCAATTGAGGAAACTGAGACCCAGAAACCACAGAGTTGAACAACCCAGCAATGGCAGACCCAAGACCCAAGACCAGAATCCAGCTCTTCCGACCTTGAGCTGGTTCTTTCTGTGCCAGCTAATTCATTCAACAGTAAATGTTCACTGAACCTCCCTCTCCTGGGCTGGGGACTCCACTGGGTGCTGTACAGGGGTAACCTGGAAGTCCCCGGAAGGCCACCCCCCTCCCCCCCAGCTCTAGGCAACAGACCAGGGAGGACTTCGAGGCAGCCACTCCATGCTCACTGGAGCACTAACCTTGAGAGGTAAGATCCAGAGAGAAAACCCCTAGCATGGCCTAGAAGCTGCCTCAGAAAGCCCTCAGTCCTGAGAGCTAACTCTCCTCAGCTCCTGTCAGCAGCTTCCCCCAGGCTTGGCCCCGGCCCTCCACCTCTGGCTTTATGGTAGTGACAGAACATTTCCTGGGGCAGACTGATGACTGATGGTATGTTGGAACTGCCTCCCACCAGTTCATGAGACCCCACTGTCACAGTTTCAGGAATTTTGCAAAAACTCAATTTTTCTTTCTTTCTTTCTTTCTTTCTTTCTTTCTTTCTTTCTTTCTTTCTTTCTTTCTCTCTCTCTCTCTCTCTCCCTCTCCCTCCCTTCCTTCCTTTTTTTATAAGATTTTATTTATTTGACCGAGAGAGAGAGACAACCAGAGAGGGAACACAAGCAGGGGGAGTGGGAGAGGGAGAAGGAGGCTTCCTGCTGAGCAGGGAGCCCAGGGCAGGGCTTGATCCCAGCACCCCGGGATCATGACCTGAGCTGAAGGCAGACACTTAATGACTGAGCCACCCATGTGCCCCAAAACACAATTTACTTTTTAAAAAATGATAGCATAATTAAATAAATTATATTAGACACAAAGGTAATAAATAGTCAAGACCCATCACCTTCTAATTATTTTACTACATTTTACTCTGATCTCTGCTCCTGGGATTACTTATAATTACATCTATATGGTAAAATACTACGAGATCCTGCATCTCTTCTGTGTTCAGTGATGTCAATATCGTGGCTTGAAATAGGCCACAGTGGGAGTATTTACACCACAGCCATAGGCAAATGCTACAAATGAAGGTTTTGTCTTGTTTTTGCATGTATCAGCCACCAAAAGGTCCATGACATCCTCAGATGAGCAGATTGTTTGCACATAACAACTGAACCTCCATAGTACAGCTGCTCCCTCCCCGTTGGCCACTGTGGAAAAGGACCAAGCAGGACTCAAACCGAAAGTTGCCATGGGGTTGGTTACAGGGATGGATTGGAGGGGAGAAGAAGAGAATGTTGAAAGGAGAGGCACACACATCTGCTCATCTCCCTCCCCTCTCTCCATCCCTCCCTCCTTCCCTCCCTCCTTCTCTCTCTCCATCCCTCCCTTCCTCTCTCATCTCCCTTCTTCCTTCCTTCCGTCCTCCCTCCCTCCTTCACTTCCTCCTCTCCCTCCATCCTTCCCTTTCCCTCCCTCCCTCTCTTGCTCCCTCCTTCTTTCCCTCCACCCCTCCCTTCCTCCTTCCTTCCATCCAATCACCTACCTATCCATTCCATTCATCAAGAATTTGCAACCACTATCTGTCAGGCCCCTTCCTGGACTCTGGGAGAAAACAAATGCCAAAGAAAGCACTGTTTTCTCTCTCCTTGGAAAGAAATACAACCCATCTGGGCCTATGAGTCCATCTAATTTAAAATTTAAAAGCTTTGGTGGGAAGGGCTAAAGGTCCCCAAATGTAACTGGATTACTCAGGACTAAAAGGCATGGGAAGGACTTCAGCTTAAGTAGCTTAGCTCATACCTGATTTAACAAAAAAAAGTAAGGGTCTTAAAAATTCTGGGTCTAGCAAACGCCCCCCCCCCCTCGTATATCCTCCCGGCTGCACGAATGGGCCTGTGTGAGCATGCATGCTCTGGCCCCTGTGATCTAGGGCTCAGCGCCTGCCTTTCCCTTTGTTTTGGTCTCTATTATTTTTATTTTTTTAAGATTTTATTTATTTATTTGACAGAGAGAGAGATCACAAGTAGGCAGAGAGGCAGGCAGAGGGAGAGGGGGAAGCAGGGTCCCTGCTGAGCAGAGAGCCCGATGTAGGGCTTGATCCCAGGACCCTAAGATCATGACCTGACCCGAAGGCAGAGGCTTTAACCCACTGAGCCACCCAGGCGCCCCTCGCTCTCTTTTAAACGTGATCATTCTCCTCTGTTCATTGTCTTGACTTCCTCTTTTTTCTAGAATGAGTTCAGGAGACCTTCTTGGCTCCTCATTCATGGGCTTCTGTTCACTTTCTGATCCCAAATTTTAACATTTCCCAGGCTGCCCCAGATGCTTGTTAAAAATGCAGACTCTCAGTCACCAACCCCAGAGGTTTCTGGCTCGGTGGGTCTGGGGCGGGTCCCAGAATCTGCACCTTCACCGGGCTCTCCCAGGTGATCCTGAAGCAGGTCTGAAGAACAGCGTGTTGCAGAATACTTCCTTGTGTCACTGACAAGCCATAAATAATACAATTATTTATTGTTTTGCCCCCTAGAAAGGATTCATTTCCACGGCTCCATTCCCACTCTCTTGCTTGCTATCCTTCCTCGCAGTTGCTTGAACTGTGGCCAGTGCCGTGAGCCAGCTCCATCAGCCCTATGCTCTAATGAGCCAGATCTTGGATCCGGTTGCCAGGTACCTCCGAGGCCAATGAACTTCATGAACAACCGGTGGGCAGAACTGTCGTTCGCAGTTTCACCACATAGTGGCGCCATTGCTCCACTTTCCATTTCCGGCCAGTTTGGCCATCCTCAAGAGTTGCTACTGTTTTGCTGACGGTTTCGAGGGGATTGTTGTTGTTTTGATGTTTTTCATCCTTTGTTACAACTCTGATTCAGACACACAGTGACGCATTGACGAGCCTGGAAAGGGACTGCATTTTGTTTCACACTCGCCGTGGGATTGGGGGGTACTTCTGGATTGATGTAGGGAAGATTGGCCCCAAAGCAGGGACAAATCAGGGATGGGTGACAATCAAGTTGGCAGAGGCTGATCCATGGACTCATAGGGAGTCATTTTTCTGCCTCCCCCCTTGGCCCTAATGCAGAGATTGCATATCCGGTATAAGGAAGAGCGCCGGTATTTGTTGATCACCTCCTGTCTGCCAAGCTCTTCACGGGTCACCTCATTTAATCCTCACACTGATCCTGTATTTTGTGTCTCTCTTGGGAAGGAAAATGGCAGGCCTGAGGAAAATGAGACAGAGATCTCTCTAAATCCCATATATTTTCTGTACACAACATGGTCTCTGTTCATTCACTGCTCAAACATTGATAACAAAGCAGATTTGCAAGCAATTCTATTGTAGACAAACCGATGAACACTCGGGCCTCTGCCTCCACTCGGGAAGGAAAATACTGAGCCCCCCCAGCTGTGGAGCAGTGGACACAGACTGATTCACTTCCTTCGCCAAGGGTGGAACAGGTTAAAAAATAAATGGGAGGGGGCTGCTGGGTGACTCAGTAGGTTAAGCAAGTGTCTGCCTTTTGCTCAGGTCATGATTCTGGAGTCCAGAGATAGAGCCCCACCTCGGGCTCCCTGCTCAGCCGGGAGTCTGTTTCTCCCTCTGCCCTTTACCCTGCTCACATTCTTTCTCTCTCTCTCAAATAAATAGATAAAATCTTTAAAAGGAAATAAATGGGAGGGAGGGAAATGAAGTCCTTTCTAAGGAACAGGCAAAGAGTCCCACCAGCAGCTAAAAGTCAATGAAGCAATAAGAGATGGCATTTGAGTAAGCTGAGATAAAGGCTTTCTGGGCCCAGAAGCCCACATCTCCTTCAGTTTCTTAGGGACATCTCCTGTCCCTCTCACTGCGGACTCTGCTACAGCTCCAAAAGCCACTGGAGGGGCGTCCAGCTGGAGTCACATAAATAGATGATGTCCTGTCTATATGGATAATGCAGGAACAGGCAGGGAAGGGTTCCATGTTAGTTAAGGTAAAAATAGAACTTTAAAAGAGCTATAAATTTAGGAATGACATAATGTCATTAGGGGGACAATTAATAGCAGGTACGACCTGGTAGGAAGGAGCCATGTCTGAGCAGAACTGTGAGAACTGTGAGAAGTGAGATGCAGAGACTGAAACCAGGCAGGAGACAGCGAAAGCATCTATTTGGGTGGGCAGCCTATTTTCTTATTTTAAATACCTGTCAGGCTTTTTTGCTTCACTGGTCTTCCATAAGCCTCCCATTTATCCAAATGGCCAACTAATCCCAGCATCTGAGACCCCACCATGCCTGTCCTGAGATCAACTCTACTCTTAGGGCTCCAAACCTGCCTAAACAAGGTAAAAGGGGGAAAACCTAGTTAACTGACAACCCGTTGGGGTGACATGCAACTGAGGGAATATTGGTCTGATTTGCTTAGCACTAAACTGTGTGTCAAAGCATAATTGCAACCGGAAAGGCATTGTGCTGTCTGGCCTCTGTGGCCACTCATGAGCTGGGCGTTTGCTTCACGTGTTGGTTGACGGCCAAATCTGGATGTGTTGTTATCCTGTGGGCTCTATCTGTATGTGCTGGGCATCACTGATGCATGTTTGTTGGCTCACATACTTGCTCGGCTAATGGCCATTGAATGCCTCCCACTCTGTGCCCAGCAGCCCTTATAGAAAGCGGAGGCCAGAGGAGTGGGCATGATGAGACCTCTGCTCTCGTGGGGCTTAGGTTCTAGTGAAGGGAGACAAAGAATAAGCAAACAAACAAACAAAAGTCACGTGGTGATGAGAGCCAGGATGGAGGTAAAGAAATGTGGAGTGACCAAGCATGACCAAGCGCTTAGTTTAGAGTGCTTGGGATCTGTCCCCATGAGCCATGCATACCTTCCCCAACAGCACACTTTCTGGGATTGACTCAGTCCTGATTTCTGTAGGTGGACTACCGAGGGCCAGGCATCGTGGCAAACGGGTGATGTCATGGCTTCTCAGTGACACTACAAGTCCATGGGGAAGAAGAAATTTCTGAAGGCATTGCTGCTCAACCCTGATTGGTGTGCAGAGGAAGCTGGAGATCTGGAGTAACCTGTTGTCTCCCTGGGGCATAGACTGCTCCAGCTAAAAAAAAACCTAGCCTTCCCTTACAGATGAAAGAACTGAAGCTAGCCGGGAAGGGTGGGCGGTAGGGGTGCTTCTCTGACATCACACAACTACCCACCTAATATTAGTTTTCCATTCCTCCCCTGGGTTTCCCTATTTTTTGGAAAAGGAAGGGAGAGTATGGAAGAACTGACAATGAGTTCTTTTGATTTTCTAGATTCCTGGTTCTGCTATACATGGCAGTACTTGAATCAACTTGGGGGAGATTTTTAAAATCTTTCCATGATCTACTGATTCTGATGCCACCAGGAAAATTCAGGTGCTGCATTCTGATGCAGCGGGATCATTGCTGTGCAGTGGGGGTCTAGCGGGATCAGAGTTGGCACAATAGCCACCCTTCCTGAACCCCTCCTGTGTCAGGGAACCCTGCACTATTTACCATATGTGCCTTATATCCACCCTTCCAGTTGGGAGTTCACCCATGAGGAAACTGAGGTTCGGGTAAGTTAGGTAACTTGCCCAGGTGGCATACTCTGTAGTGGAGCCGAGATTTGAACACAGATCTCCCTGACCCCCAAGCTTTGTCTTTTTTCTTCTACAGCATGCCAAGGAGAGTGCTGGAGTAAATGAGAGTAAGGAATTAACCTGTGATCTTTGCTCAAGATACCAAAGCTTGGAGCCCACATTATTCCAGCTTCTGTAAGTTGTGCACTCAGATGCTGGCCCCTGGAGGGAGGGATCAGCTCCCTGAGGGCAGGGATTTTATACATAATCTTCTCTACCACAGAATCCATGGGGATCTGGAGCATCTAATACACTGCAGACTCAATAAATGCTTGTTGAATGAATGAATGAATGAATGAGGAACACAAGCTCATTCTCCCCATGAAATCAGGTTTTGAGCAAATTGAAGCCTTTTTGCAGGGAAATTTCCCAGCCATTCTTTGGCTCTCTGGCTGCAGTGGGAGATCCATATTCATGGTCTCATTACTCTCCTCAGGACCTCCTTACAAAATCCACCTCTCCAAAAAAAAAAAAAAGAAGAAGAAGAAGAAGAAGAAAGAAAGAAAGAAATCCACCTCTCAGAGCCACAGGGGAGGCCTAGGCCCTTATTGCCAGCCTGCCTTAGGATCTCACACCTTTCCATCTCTACCTGGCTCTCCAACTGCCTCCTCCTCCTGCCCATCACCCTGGTAAGGAGAGCTGGTTTCCCCTCTCGTGCTCACAGCTTGGCACCTTCACGCTTCCTGCTTTGGTTCAGGTCAAGAGCAGTTCCCAGAAATATGCTTCTGTCCTAGACAGTCTTGTTTGAAATGTAAATCATTGATAATGAAGAAAAAGAACCTTGGATGGAAAGGTGAGAGAGAGGGAAGGAGGCACCAGGGAGAAATCATATGCAGGTTGGCAGTCCCTATCAGCCCTTTCACGATTTTTCCTTCTGTAGCAATGAAGGTAGACTCACACTCTGTTGCCCTCTGTAGGGCAAGGGCATAGCTCTTGATGCCATTCTTTTGCTCTTCAGGTTTCCTGTTTGGGTGTCCAGTTGGTGATGAAGACAAGGTCACCACAGATCCCATTTCCTTCTCCTTCGAGTGATGTCAAAGGTGACACTGAATAAATCAAGTGAAGTATTCTATAAAGCTTTTGATTCTGAAATGGAATCATTAATACAAGATCGAGTAACTCTAGAGACCAGATAACCTAACCAGTTAGGACCATCAAGATGCTGCAAAGGCAGATTCTCCTCACTGGAAAGTCTAGCTTCCAGAATGTACATGGGTTTGTCCCGTCTTGCAGGTAATTCCTCCAAATGGTCAAGATTGCAAACATACTCCATTAGCCTTCGTAGCTGCATAAGGATCTGCCACTTTGACCCCCGGTCATCATCCACTTTGTCTCTTCTTCATTCCTTACTCCCATTCTTTTCAAATCCAGCATTCGCACCACCCCCCACCCCAAGCTTTCAAATGACTGTTTCAAGTTTAGGCATAAAAGTCCTCAGCTTACCATTCCAAGCCTTGTGTCCACATGACACCAGTTTATGGTTGGAGGTTATTTCTGTTTTCTGAATCAGCACCTTCCTCTCCTGCCCTTCCTAGGGTCAGCTAACCCTGGGAGCCATGCATGGCGGACTAGACCAGCCACTGACTGCTCTGGCTTTTATTTGTGAAATCCCTTCCTCCTGGCAGCTGTGAAGTAGCCATTTAACAGATGGAATCATATGACTTAGCTTCTACAAAGCCAGTAGTAAATTGCATCCCTGGAAAATCTATATTTCAGTAGTCGTATTATTTACATTTTTCATTTATTAATCCTATTTGGAATGTTCCCTCCAGGAGAAGAATAAAGGTAGAACAAAGAAGCAAGATAAACAAGCAACTGTAAAAAAATCCCATTGAAAGGCTTGCTGTTTCTCTTGGGCACAGGCATATATATCACCTGTGTGCAAAAAGGACGTCTGACTTGGTGCAGATACAAGACCATCTGTTGCTCTAAGTATCTCCTGAAACCCCCAAAGACATCAGGAGATCCCAGCCTAAAGAGTCTATTTTTCAAGGAACATTGCATCCAAGCATTTCTTTAAAATTCTGGTGATAGCCCTATCGAATGCTACAAGAAGTGTTGAAAAAAATGTTGAAAACAAAATGTGGTTTAAAAAAGAGCCCAGTAGAAGAGCAAGCAAGTGTGGGCTGTTCAGTTGGCTGGCTGGTGGTCATGTGTACGGACCTGATCGCTTCAGCAATATGGTGAATGTGATCGCCCTTATTTTAGCCCAGGGCTTGGCACTCAGTAAGCTCAGGATTGTGAGTTGCTAGCTCCTGGGGTTGTCACTGCTGTCTCATCCGTCAAGGATCCATGTGAGGGATCAGCTCTCCCGCTGCCTTTTTTGCCAAAGCATTCCAGCATCTGTGCCTGCCCTAAACTCAAACTGGGATCCTTTTCTTTTCCTTAATGTGGTAATCCTCTGCCTATTTTATGTCCCTTATTGGATGGCTCGCTCCACAAGAACTATGATTTTTATTCCCTTTTTCTTTAAAGATTTAATTTATTTATTTGACAGAGAGAAACACAGCGAGAGAGGAACATACAAACAGGGGGAGTGGGAGAGGGAGAAGCAGGCTTCCAGCAGAGCAGGAAACCTGATGTGGGGCTCAAGCCCAGGACTCTGGGATTATGACCTGAGCCAAAGGCAGACGCTTAACGACTGAGCCACCCAGGTGCCCCCACTTTTTTTTAACCCCTCCCATGGCATACAGTATAGGGGCACAATGAATAAGCGATACAATCACTGAAGTTGACAGTTGTCATATTTTTGTGTGTATTGGTTGTTCAGTTTCTGCTTTCTGGCTCTTGTATGGTAGCTTCAGAGATGGGAGGAAGAGGCAGAGAGAAGGGAAGGGAAGGAAGGGAAATTCTCTTTCTCACTTGCCTTCATGCTTTAGCCTTCTTGGATTTTGATCAATTTTTGTAAAAATCAAGAAACGCAACCCATTTTTGGAATATAAGGTGGAGGCGTAACTTCCCTAAGTAGTGATTTTTTTCTCCTCTAAGATAATAATTCCTCTCGTAGCCACCTCACAAGACTATCATGAGGCTCAAATAAGATAATGTGTATCCGAAAGCTCTTTGCTAGTGAGAAAGCATGATATGGGTATAAGGTAAGGTATTATTATCCCTTTAATCTTTCTTGTCTCATAATGGAGAAAAATTTCCAAAGACAAATTGGGAGCTCATTTCAGGCTCTCAGCTGCTTCCTGCTACATGAGGTCCATGACAATTAAATGCTGCAGGAGAGTCTGGCTGAATTCAAATAAACAGTAATGTGAAATACATATGTCAACCCTCTAGCATTGCTGCAGACTGGCAGAACTCTTCTTCAGGCCTCTGGGACTCCCTCCTTGGCTGGATACCAGTTTGCATAAGACTACAGATGCCATTCTGGGTAAGATGTTTATTTCATGTGTTTCAATTTCCTGTTCTTACCATGCCACCAAAGGTCATTCTGCAGGAGACTGTGGCTGTGCCTTGTGCTCACAGAACACGGAGCCTCTGAAAGTGAGTTTGGGAGCTCTGCCCAGACCCTTCCACCCTTTGGGATTGAGGGACCCATTCCCCAACTGATGGGAGTCATGGCAGCTGATGGCTTTCAGTTGAGTCCCAGTTGGGGCATTGCCTTAAGCCTAAGAGAGCCCCTTGTTCAAAGCCAGCCCCCTCCCATACCCAGTGATTGGCCAGTGATGGGGAGGGATGGTTTCCTTGGCCTGGCTCCCTTGTCTCGAAGTGGACAACACTGAAGGGCCATCCCAGCTCCAGAGCTCCCCATGGGATCCTCTAAAGTCTCTGATTTGGGGCCACTCAGCTTCTCCCATTTCCCAGTTCTGTGCCTCTCATCCTTCACAGGTGTTGTTCTTAAAAACACCACTTGATAAAGCCCCTGCGTGCCAATCTCCAGGAAACTTTACCCATGACACCCCTCAAATGGTGAATGGGTTACTGGTCTGCAGGAACATTGATCTTCTCAGCCCTTGGAGAAGAGAGGTCGGCCCCACGTCAATCCGTGTCCACCGGTGAGTGAGTTGCCTTAGGCATCAGCATCCTCCTCCACTTACTCTGGGTTGCCATACAAGCATTATTTTCTAGGTCCCACAATAAAAAGTTGGGAAGCGCTAATGTAATATGTGGAACACTCAGAAATACATCTATTTAAGCACAGTATGGCTGCCTTTCCAATAGGCATTCCCTCTCTTCCTTACTAACGGAACCCTGATTTTAATTCCAGGCAGTAATTTTCTCTGCTGAAAAACCAAAACAAAACAAAAAACACATTTCCCAGGCTGCTCTGCAGCCAGGGAGAGCCATGTACTTAGTTCTTGCTCAGTGGAGAGAAGCAGAAATGTGTTACTTCCCTAATAAAAGCATCTCCCCACTCCTTTGCTGTCATCCTGCCTAGAACAGGAATGGGAGTGATGACCAAGAGGAAACCCATGTGTTGAGTGAATTCATAAAAAAAATTGCCCCCAGACTTGGAAACTTCAGACAAACATTTATTGTCTCACAGTTCCTATGGATGAGAAATTATAGGGACGGGGTCAATATGATATATTCTCTTGGTAACATGGTCCAAATTTGTTATAATGTGGGCAGGAACTACACAAGGACATAAATAAACGGCAAGAGGCAGGGGGTCATTAGGGACACTATTTGAGGCAGCCTACCACCGTCCATCCTTGGGGCCCAGTGGTACACATCCGTCCCATGTGCAAAAGATACTCTCTGCCCCCACCTGCAGAAGGCTCATCCCATTCCAGCATCAACACATGATTTGGAACCACGTCACCTAAGTCAGGTCCAGGTGTGGACAAGCCACCTCCCAGCAGCTCCCCCAAGACAGTCCCACCCGACTCATGTGGTCTCTATAGCCTGACATTTTCGTCTCATGACTTACATCTGAATGTGTCAGGAAGAAGGGAAAAGAGGGATAATTCAGCTCTTATTTTGACCCACTGCACACTAAACTAGAGTTTTATGAACCTGGACTTACACACACGCGCACTTCCTCCAAAGCACGCTGTGACATGTGGTGTTCTAACCACGTATGTAAGCAAGACAAAGAAGATAGCACTCAGGCAGAATTGCAAAGCTGATATTTTTGTGATGAGAACAGCAATGTGATCAGAAATGCAGCTTATGAGTGGCTGATTCAGCAGATGCCAACTGAAGATCCAAAGTCTTCTTCAACCATCCCTGCTTCCCATGGAAAGCAGTGCTGGAGCAAGAGTGGGCTGGGGCAGGAGATGTGTGGCAAAGTTAGGACGAGGGCAGTGGAGCTAGGAGCAGGGAAGGAATAATAGAGAAATGTATAGGGCAGTGTGCCTGTCTCAGTTCACCATTCTGAGGAGGCATGGCTCTGACGTTTCACACTGTGGAATGAAACAGTGTTCTGCAAAATGAGGGGCACAGAACCCCCACCCCCTGGTGAGAATATCTTCAGTTGCTGAATTGCTTTACCATGAGCTGAGGTCCCTCATTCCTAACTAGTTGATGGTGCATCTTTAGCCTTTGCATTCATTTCTGATCACCATCCCAGGTGTGGCCAGCTGAGTACTTTCTCCATTGTGCCATCTGTGTGAAGAGTCACACTCGAGGGTTCTGGGAAGACGATTCCAGATACAGATAGAAAAGCCAGTCCTGAACACCACTCTGCTGAGTTTGCTATCTATGCAGATGTTTCCAGAGATTCAATCACTCTCTGCATTTGAAGTACAGTCTACAAAATTAAGGTTAATAACCAGCTGAAACTCACTTTTTTTTTTCCTAACTGAGGACACCAAACCAGAACTTGAGGTTTAACCCTTTTTCTCCTGCTCCCAAGTAGGAGAAATTTAAGAACATAAACCACCTTGGCTATTAGTTCCTATCTGATCTTGGTCTCTTGGTTCCAGTAAATCCCCCTGCCTTTTTCCATTTGGCCAAGACTTTGTCCTGAGCCCCAATTCCAACTAAATTCTAGCCTTGGTTCCAAGAACTTCAGTATATTCAAGAACAGGATAGTACCTTATTTTGTATCCTCCAAGGATTGATGTCTTGTTTTCAACCCAAATTCCTAGAGATGGATGTTGCTTTCCTGATGAGAGTCTCCCCTGGTCCCTTCTTGTTCCAAACAGATCCTTCTTCCTAAACTTGGGTTTGCTAGAACTCTTAACTGTTCTCAGGTCAATGTTAGTGGCCTTTCTACTATGCCCTTCACTTGTCAGACCACCTATGAGAACATGGCATTCATGGCTGGAAGGGACTTGAAACATCATTTAGTCCAACAATTCCAACACAGCTTGCCTGATGGTGAACTCAGGGAATCATTCATACACACCTCAGATTCAGAGCTCTCCCCTTATTATGCTAAATAAGAATGCCCTAAAGTCAAACATTCCAAAGAGTTTCTCTCTAGTGCTGAGGGTCAGGGTTGCCTTGAAGGTCTAGGGACACTATTTTTCAGATTGTTTTAAAAACTGACTGGGTAATGAGTAGAGGAAGCCTGGCCATGTCTGTAAGACACACAGACCCAAGTTTTATATGGCAAAGAGGGGACAGAGAATGAGAAGGAGGGATCCCCAAGTAATTCTGACTTAGGGCCATGGCCAGCCTGTCCTCTCTGAGGCTGGATATGGACGCCCCGGTTGGCTCCTAATTCAGTTCTAAGACAAGGCCATTTCAAATACTGTAGATAAGGCTTTTGCCTGAACAAGGAGGACCAACCTTATGGTTTTCAGTTTTTCAGATTGTTGATGATCTAGGAGTCTATGGATCTGAACTGTTCCAGATGGCCCTTTAAAATAAAGACGATCCTTCCTGGACTCATGGCCAGTGAAGGAGCTATGGGCAGGCCATGGAAATACACTCCCATCTCCACCCAGAGCTTTGAAGCTTCTCTCAAAGCAACCACTCTCCCGCACTACTCCTTGTGAGTTTGGCCCTGTCTAGTTGTATAGCTGCACACTGGTCCTTGACCCATTCCTGGTCCATATGTGTCTGAAATTGCATTTTTACAGACCAGCAAGTGCCCAAGACACCCTGACAGGCCAGATGAGCAAACACATTAGGGGAGGCTGAGGGTGTGCAAACAGTGCTTTTATAGACATGGAGAAGGCCAGTCAACTAAATCTGGGAAGCCCCTGAAGTGTGGCAGATTCTGGGCAAGATGGAATCAACAGGGACACAAATAATTCAAAAGGCGCCCTGCTAGGAGCACCAAAGTTGCTGCTGCTGCTGCTGCTGCTGCTGCTGCTCCTCCTCCTCCTCCTTCCTCCTCCTCCTCTTCCTCCTCTTCCTCCTTCCTCCTCTTCCTCCTTCCTCCTCTTCCTCCTCCTCCTCCTCTTCCTCCTCTTCCTCCTTCCTCCTCCTCCTCTTCCTCCTTCCTCCTTTTCCTTCCCCTTCCCCTTTTCTTCCTCCTCCTTCTTTTTCCCCAGAGCTTCTAATAGAAGGCTCCTTGACTTTACCCAAGCTCTTGAAAGTCAAGGGCACATTTCCTAAGGTGACGGCCAAAGGCTGGGCAGAGGGAGAAAGACATGGAAGTCCAAGGACTCAGATTCTTTGGCTGGGCCACTTCTAGATTACTTATGGAAGCGGGTAGTTTGTAGGTAGCTGACCAAATGGCCATGAATTACTTAGTTGTTCAACAAGATAAATCCCTGGGTAAGGATGGGGCTCACCCAGGACTTTTTGAGGGGCTGGGAGGGGGCAATGACATTGTGCAGCTCTCAGCCTGTGTGTCATGTACAGAGACCCTTGATGTCTGGGGGCAGAAAATACCAGTGGGACCCTGAACAAGGAGAAGACTCTGCAGAGACTTCTGAGAACCAGGAGCAGAGCTCACTCCTTCCAGGAGCACCCAGGCAGGCATGCAGAATTGATGGGGTGCTCTCAGATACGTAGAACTTCCCTGGGAAAGGCAATTCCAGAAGGAGAAGGCAGGCCTGATTAATGTGCTGCAGCCTTTGAGAAGATTAATGTGTGGACAAGGGGAAACCAATGAATGTAATTTATTTAGACTTTCCAAAAGACTCCACACTAACGGCTATTTTTAAAAGTCACCGTACAATCTGGGTTTTAAAGGACTAGCTTTTTGAGGTTAATGCCAATGAAGACACCCACGTTTTCCTGCTGCCATCACTACAAAATATGGATGACATGTGACTTGTACCAGTGTAGTGGTTTCTTTTTTTTTTTTTTTTAAAGATTTTTTATTTATTTATTTGACAGAGAGAGAGAGAGAGAGAGATTACAAGTAGGCAGAGAGGCAGACAGAGGGAGGAGGAAGCAGGCTCCCCGCTCAGCAGGGAGCCCGATGCGGGGCTTGATCTCAGGACCCTGAGATCATGACCTGAGCTGAAAGCAGAGGCTTTAACCCACTGAGCCACCCAGGTGCCCCAGTGTAGTGGTTTCTGAGCAGATTCCCACCACCTCTTGCCCCTCAAGAAGTGACCTCCCCTCTGAATTTCCAGCTTGTTCCTCTCTTACTGAGGACTTCCTATCTGGTGTGCAATTGTATACTTGTAGCGCATTCCCTAATAGACTGGAGCCCACCCAGGACAGGGACCATGTCTTAGCCATTGTTGCATCCTATAGAGCACTCTGACCAGGATTAGATGACCCTAAGTCAGAGAACACAGGTGACTTCAGACCCAGGAATCTTAACCCCTACAGTTTACTCCTGGACAATCTTGCACAAGTATCTCCAATTCGGCCTGGCCTCCTCTGCAGCTGTCATCCCCCACTCCCATCATACCCACCTGCTCTCCCCGTGCCCCGCTCTTGGTTATAGCATCACTCCCCACCCACCTGGAAGTGCAACTTCTCTTCATCCCCACTACACCTGGCTTAGCTTAGGCCCTCATGCTACACCTGTATTACCACACCTCCCAATGGGTCAAATCCTTCAAAGGCCCCAGGCCAGGTGGAGGGCTCCTCACGACCCCTTCTGCTTTCCCTCCAGCCTCATCATTTGCACCACCCTTTGTCCTGCCTGCCCCAAACTAGAGCCACCACCAGATGGGGGCCTCTTCAGGTGCTAGATAGCTATTGCTAACGATCTTATTATCATCTCCTCTTTCCCTTTTTCCAGCTTCTTCCTGTAGTTAAATCCTACTTGTGCTTTATATTTCAACTCAAGTGCTGTCTCCTCTGAGGAAATTTTTCTGAATCCTCAGTCTGGATTTATTGCTTTTTCTATGCACTCATTTATTCATTCCACAAGTATTTCTTGGGCAGCTACTATATGGCGGGTGTTGTGGTAGGCCAGGGTGATACGATAATGAGTAAGATAGTCACAGTCTATGTTCTCACAGAGCTCAGCATCTAAGGAGGGGCACAGACAATTTTATAAGGAACTGAAAATATATAGTAAGTGTTAAAATAAATGCTCCCTTCTGCCACAGGGCCTTTGCATACACTATTCGCCCACTCCCCTCCCTAGAACTCTGTCTCCCCTTTGTCTAGTACTCCTTCAGATTTAAACTCAATTAGTTCCCCAGGCTAAGTCAAATTCCCCTCCTTTATGCTTTTTTCACACTTTATGCTTCTCTATCAAAGCATTTAACAGAATTATAATTTCATATTTATTTGTATCATTAGTTGACTAATGATTACTGACTCCTCTGGACTGTAAGCTTCATAAACGCAAGGCCATGTCCATTTTGTTCACCTGGATAAACCCGGAATAACAGAAACTCAATAGGTATTTGTTGTATGAAGAAGTGCTAGGGAAATAAACAGAAGTACCCAACCTGATTTAAGTAGGGATTAGACAAAGTTGGCCAGAAGACAAGATAAATTGGGGACCTTGAAGGAGTATAGGAATTAGGTCCTGAGTAAGTGGGCAGTGAAAATGTTTCAGGCAGCAAGCACAGCTATGGGAAGACTGAAGCTAGATGGCCTGCTATTTGCAAGCACAGGTTTTCAAAGTAGGGTGCTTACTCCTGAAGGAGTGTGTAAATAATCCATGATGAAGCAGGAAGAAACAATGGTCACCACTTAACGATGAATTTTTAACAGAATAAGAAATTAAGATCTATTTTTTTCTAATAAACAGGATGAAACCTGCAACTCCCTTAGTGTCAGAGGGTCACGTGCCATGGGAAGTAGATGGTATATTCTGGAAGCAGAATGACCTTGACCTAATGTGAAGCTCATAATGTATCTATTACATGAACTCATGGATTTATTGCTTGGTCTAAACCTATGCAATATAAAGTGTGGTTTAAGGAGGTTTCTTCAAAGAAGCCACAGATCGAAGGTACGTAAGTAGAAGTGAGCAAGAATTTTCTTCTGACCACTAACTTTCTTATACCATACACAAAAATTAACTCAAAAGAGATTAAAGACCTGAATGTAAGACCTAAAGGCATAAATCTCCTAGAAGAAAACACAAATGGTTAGCTATTTGACATTGATCTTGACAATGAATTTTTGGATCTGACTTCAAAAGCAAAAATAAAAAAGAGGGGGTGCCTGGGTGACTCAGTGAGTTAAAGCCTCTGCCTTTGGCTCAGGTCCTGATCTCAGGGTCCTGGGATCGAGGCCTGCATTGGGCTCCCTGCTTAGCAGGGAGCCTGTTTCCTCCTCTCTCTGCCTGCCTCTCTGCCTACTTGTGATCTCTCTCTATCTGTCAAATAAATAAATAAAATCTTTTTAAAAAATAAAATAAAAATAAAAAAGAAGGACCATGTCAAACTAAAAAGCTTGCGCATGACAAAGGAAACCCTTAGCAAAATGAGAAGACAACTTACTGGATGGGAGATAATAACAATATATTGATTATATATTCAATATCCAAAATATACAACAACTTGTAAAACATAATAGCAAAACCCAAACAATCCAATTAAAAAATGGGCAGAGGATCTGAATAGACATTTTTCCAAAGAAGACATACAGATAGCCAACAGGCACATGAAAAGATGTGATGCTCAAAATCACTCATCATCAGAGAAATGCAAATTAAAACCACAATGAAATATCACCTTACACTGGTTAAAATAGCTATTATCAAAAAACACCGTGGGCGCCTGGGTGGCTCAGTGGGTTAAAGCCTCTGCTTTCAGCTCAGGTCATGATCTCAGCGTCCTGGGATCGAGGCCCGCATCGGGCTCTCTGCTCAGCAGGGAGCCTGCTTCCTCCTCTCCCTGTTTCTCTGCCTGCCTCTCTGCCTACTTGTAATCTCTCTCTCTGTGTCAAATAAATAAATAAAATCTTTAAGAAAAAAAAAAAAAAACACCGTAAAAAACAGCAATGAAGATGTGGAAAAAAGGGTACCCTTGTACGTTGTTAGTGAGAATATAAGTTGCTGCAACCACTTGGAAAACAGTATGAAGGTTCCTCAAAATATTAAAAATAGAACATCATATGATCCAGCAATTCCTTTTCTGGGTATTTACCCAAAGAAAACAAAAACATAATTTACAAAGCTATATGTACCTCCATGTTCACTGTAGCATTATGTACAATAGCCAAAATATGGAGACATCCTAAATGTCCATCAGTGGACGAGTGGATAAAGAAGATGTGGTGTTTATATATAATGGAATACTACTCAGCCATAAAAGGGAATGAAATCTTGCCATTTGTGACAACATGGCTGGATCTGAAAGGAGTTCTGCTAAGTGAAATAAGTCAAAGACAAATACCATATAATTTCACTTATATGTGGAATCTAAAAAACAAAACAAGTGAACAAACAAATTAAAACAAAACAAAATCATAAATACAAAGAACAGAATGGTGGTTGCCAGAGGGGAGGCATGTTGGAAAGTGGATAAAACCGATGAAGGAGGTCAAGAGATACAAACTGCCAGTAATAAAATAGATAAGTCATGGGGATTTAATATACAGCATGGTGACTGAAGTCAATAATACTCCTGAGTATACTTGGAATTTACCAAGAGAGTAACTCCTAAAAGCTAACTTTGTATGGTGACGAATGGTAACTAGACTTACAGTAATTACTTTGCGATGTATACAAAAATTGGATCATTATGTTGTACACCTTGAAACTGATATAATGTTATCTGTCAATTATACCTCAATTAAAAATCTTTTGAAGATTTACCTACTTATTTGAAAGAGAGAGAGCTAGAGAGAGGACAAGTGGAAGGGACAGAGGGAGAGGGAGAGAGAATCTTAAGCAGACTCTGCACTGAGTGCAGAGCCTGATCTAGGGCTCAATCCCACGACCCTGAGATCACAACCTGAGATCACGACCTGAGCTGAAACCAAGAGTCTGATGCTTAACTGACCGTGCCACACAGGTGCCCCCATACTTCGGTCAGATTTTTTTTAAAGAATTTATTCTGAACTGACACTGCCTCACACAAGTTGTCAACCATATTTTGAGATAAAAACAATTATTTAATCATATCTGACAAGAAGTCTGCCAAAAGAATACAGAATTATCACCAAGGCTTTTTGAAATATGTATTTTCATCCTCTGTTGTCAGTGTTAAATCTTTCCCTATTTATAGTTCTCCTTGTCTTGATATATTAGTTAATGGTGATAATATATGTATATAATTTATAAATATACATATATTGGAGTCTGTATGTGTGTGTGTGTTTGTGTGTATGAACCTGGAAGATTTTTGCTTATTTATCTGTTGTGTTCTAATTGTGGTGTACAACCAAGACTTTGGAAACAGTTTCATTAAAGAAGGAAAGGTCAACATAGTAGAACTAGAGAGTAAGGAAGGACAGTGTTGAGAAATTGGACTGGGGAGGTAATTAGGGAACATATCTCTATATAATATTTGTCATACTATTTATAATTATTTATTTTAGAGATTCCTAACCTGGTGTATATGGTTAAATAATACTCAATAACTTATGTGTATTAACATTTTGTGGAGATGATTCATAACCTTCCTACAATTCTCTAAAGGTTTACATCTTAGTGAATGTTAAGAACTATTGATTTAGTTAATGATCTGCCTTCCCCAACTAAACTGTTTTCTGTCGTCAAAGCCTCTCATCTTCTGGGTCATCATTGTGATAGACATGAAACGGGGCCTCAGTAATTATTAAATGACTCAATAATCTACCCATTACTTTCTCTTCCAGCACTGAAAGACAAAGCAACCAGAAAACCCCATTCAGTTAAAAGTTGATTCTTTCATGAAAAGAGAATTTTATAGATTCTATTCAACATACACTTACATGACACCTACTTTGTGCAGAGAGAGTCTAAGTTTTTTAGCAATGTAAACTCATTCAGTCCTCATAATAAATCTAGGAAGAAGGTACTGTCACTGTCCTATTTGGGGGATGGAGAAGCTGGCATACAGAGAGGTTAAGTGGCCTGCCATGGGTGTACATCTGGTAAGTGGCAGAGGCAGGGATCAAACCCAGACAATCTGGCTGCAGACTCTGTGCTTGTGACCATTATCTCATGGCATGACCTGCATGTCAGCTCACATGATGAAAGGGTCAGTGTCATCAGGAGATGCTCAGGGTAACCTGACAGTGAAGACACCTGCTGTAACCTCCCTCACAACTTGGCAAAGAATACCCTTCAAAAGCAAAATAGGGAAAAGCAGAGTTAGATCCAAAGGGCTTGAATTCATACAGTTACAAATGATAAGAATTGAGTGAATAGCTCTACTTCTGAGGACAGCAAAGTGCTCACAAATGTGTGAGATTTTTTTATGAAAATCCTCAAACATACCCAAAAGTGTAGAGAAAAATACAATGAGCCTCAATTTACCCATCACCCAGCCCCAACAATGATCAATACGTGACAAATCATGTTTCATCCATACTCTCATTCGTTCCCCCATTTTATTCTTTTTAAGTAAACTCTTCATATATGATTTCATAATGGGACTTTAAAATACTGTATAACTCAACAAAATAAAAATAAAATACTGTATAACTCACTTAGAAACTGTCTAGGATTAAACTCAAGGAACCTGAGTCTGAGTCTTGCCTCTACAATTTTCCAACTGTCCTTGGGCAGTAACTTCTCTGAGCCTCAGTGGAAACTTCTGTAAATTATAGATGATAAGAGAAACAAAGGCAAAAATGAACTATTGGGACTTCATCAGGATAAAAAGCTTTTGCACAGCAAAGGAAATAGTCAACAAAACCAACAGACAACTGATAGAACAGGAGAAGATATTTGCAAATATCTTATCAGATAAAGGGCTAGTATCCATAATCTATAAAGAACTTATAAAACTCTACCCCCAAAGAACAAATAATCCAGTCAAGAAATGGGCAGGAGGCATGAACAGACATTTCTCCAAAGAAGACATCTAAGTAGCCAACAGACACATGAAAAAGAGCTCCACATCGCTCAGCATCAGAGAACTACAAATCAAAACCACAGTGAGATACCACCTCACACCAGTCAGAATGGCTAAAATTAACAAGTCAGGAAACAACAGATGTTGGCAAGGATGTGGAGAAAGGGGAACCCTCCTGCACTGTTGGTGGGAATGCAAGCTGGTGCAGCCAGTCTGGAAAACAGTATGGAGGTTCCTCAAAAAGTTGAAAATAGAGCTACCCAATGACCCAGCAATTGTACTACTGGGTATTTACCCCAAAGATACAAATGTAGTGATCTGAAGGGGCATTTGCACCCCGATGCTTATAACAGCAATAGTCAAACTAAGGAAAGAGCCCAGATGTCCATCAGCAGATGAATGGAGAAAGAAGATGTAGTATATATATACACAATGGAATACTACTTCCATCAAAAAACTGAAATCTTGCCATTTGCAATGATGTGGATGGAACTAGAGGGTATTATGCTAAATGAAGTAAGTCAACCAGAGAAAGAATTATCGTATGATTTCACTCATATGTGGAATTTAAGAAACAAAACAGAGGATCATAGGGGAAGGGAGGGAAAAAGAAAAAAAGACGAAATCAGAGAGGGAGGCAAACCAAAAGAGATTCTTAATCATAGGAAACAAACTGAGGGTTGCTGGAGGGGTGGAGGGTGGGGGATGGGGTAACTGGATGATGGACATTAGGAGGGCACCTAATGTAATGAGTACTGAGTATTATATATGACTGATCAATCACTGAACTCTACCTCTGAAACTAATAATGTATGTTAATTGGATTTAAAGAAAAAAATTTTTTACTTTTTATTTTTTTAAAGATTTTATTTATTTATTTGACAGAGAGACACGGAGAGAGAGGGAACACCAGCAGGGGAGTGGGAGAGGGAGAAGAAGGCTTTCCTGCAGAGCAGTGAGCTGGATGTAGGGGCTCCATCCCAGGACCCTGGGATCATGACCTGAGCCGAAGGCAGGTGCTTAAATGACTGAGCCACCCAGGTACCCCGAAAGATTTTTTTAAAAAAAAATCAAAAAATAAAGTTTGGGTAAAACAGTAAATAACAACAACAACAACAACAAAGTTATGGATGATAATGCCTGTTTCACCATATAGTTTTGAGGAATAGAAATGTCAGCGTGTGTGAGAATAATTTTTCAACTCTAAGTTTCTTGATTGAACCTCAACCTAACTCTGCTTTCATCTTGCTACACCACAAGGAGTGTGATGGTTAATTTTAAGTGTCAGCTGGACAGGACTATAGTGTTCCGATATTTTGGCCAACACCAGTCTACATGTTGCTGTGAATATATTTTTCAAATGTGATTAACATTCACTGTCACTTGATTTTGAATAAAGCAGATTACCCTCTGTAATCTGGGTGAGCCCCATCCAATCAGTTGAAGATCTTCAGAGCAAAAATCGATGTTTTCTGAAAAGAAAAACATTCTGCCTCCAGATTGTAGCATGGAAGCTGCCTGAGTTTTCTGCCTTTGGACTCAAGGCTGCAACATCAACTCTTACTCAAATTTTCAGCCTTCTGATTGCCTTAATTTTGGACTTGCCAGCCACATAGTCATGTCTGGCTTCAGACTGGGGTAAACCAAATGGCTCTCAGCAGCAGGTGACTGGAAGGAGAAGGGAGAGAGGGATCGGGGTACTTATTCCCATGACTCTTTCCTGGTAGCTGCTGTAGTCTCTACCACGGTGGTCCTCTCCCCACTGCCCGGGTTCGGTACTGCTTCCTTCAGTCCCCTCCAGATCATGGGGTGATGATGCGTGCCCCACATTGTCCCCCCCACCCTGAGTGCCCTCTCTTGTGGCTTCCTCACACTGCCCACACCATTGCACTCTCCTCATTAAGCTCCCCTGGGTTCCTCATTGTGAGTGCTCCATCTGTCTCCCTCTGGGACTCCAAGTGATACAGATCCCGGAGAAAGCAATTTAACAGAGACTCCATGCTAGGTATGTGGATTAAACATTTCACTAAGAATTCTATTAGGAAAACTTCAAGTGCTCATCAGTATCGCTTTTCCCAAGTCCCCAAATTGTTGTGTTGTAAGCTCTCCTGCTCTCTGGGAGACTCAGCTGATAATGCATGCCTCCTCCTGATCCTCCATCCTCTTCCCTTACAAAGGGCTCCCCAGCTGGAGGCTGGACTCACTCAGGTCCCTCAAGTCTGCTCCTTGACCTTTTTTTTTTTTTAAAGATTATTTATTTATTTATTTATTTATTTATTTATTTATTTATTTATTTGACAGAGAGAGATCATAAGTTGGCAGAGAGGCAGGCAGAGAGAGGAGGAAGCAGGCTCCCTGCAGAGCAGAGAGCTGGATGCAGGGCTGGATCCCAGGACCCTGAGATCATGACCTGAGCTGAAGGCAGAGGCTTTAACCCACTGAGCCACCCAGGCGCCCTGCCCCTTGACCTTTGATGGCATCTTAGTACAGGGGGGGAAACCAACATCTCCCCTTTCCCATAGTATCTCTTCATCTCCTTCCTTCCACAACACCTGAATCCTCTTTCCTGTCCTCTGAGCCTCTCTCCCACCGGCAACCTCTAACCCACAGCCTCTGAAGCCCGCTCAGTCACGGTCAAGGGTTCCCCCATCTGCCCTAATGATCTGTATGGACCCACCTCACAGGCACAAGCAAAATACTTCGGTTATTTAAATCACTATTGTCACTTTTCTTTTAGAGGTTGTTGATGCACCAGCTCAGCCCTCTCTGCAGCGCTGCACGGTTGATTTCCACCCAGAGTTAATTGGATATCCTTTCATGTCCTCCACGAGTCCCCTAGTGTGGCTCCCCAAACTTGCCCCCATAAATACTTACAACTACACTCCAAATAGTAGCAGTATGTTTTAAAAAACACATCCAATTTTTTAAAAGTTTTTATTTTCTATTTTATTTTAAAGATTTTATTTATTTCACAGAGGGAGAGAGATCACAAGGAGGCAGAGAGGCAGGCAGAGAGAGAGAGGGGGAAGCAGGCTCCCCGCTGAGCAGGGGAGCCCGATGCGGGCCTCGATCCCAGGACGCTGAGATCATGACCTGAGCCGAAAGCAGAGGCTTTAACCCACTGAGCCACCCGGGCGCCCAAACACGTCCAATTTTACCAGGAATCTAATATTATATGTAGCCTGTCCTTCCTTGGCAGCTTACTTTGCAAGCAGGAAAACAACCTTTCTTGTTTATATATAGTTAAAAAAAAAAAAGAAATCAAAATAAAAAGTTGACCTCTATTCACCAGCGCAACTGTGTGTGGAAATTTTGCTTTAAATAATTAAAAACACTGATAAATTACAAAGCAGCCCTCTCCCCTGCTAAAACAAGAGATGTCCATTTTAATGAGGCATTGATATGATATAGTCATTCTGATGCTTCCCCTGATTCCATTAAAATAGGATTATGTATGGGTGGCTGTGTGTAGCCATAAGAACAAACTCAAAGACCAAAAAGTACAAAAGCTGTTTGAAAGCTAATTAAAATGGCCTCCAGGATTCAGGGGGCAGAGATAAAGTAAACACCATCTCCCTGCCAACCGCCCCCTCTGTCACAAACATACAGGATGTAGTTAACCAACCTTTCTGCTTTTGGGGTGTATAACTCAGCTGGTTAATGGCCTGGGGACATGGAGATTACCCACCCCAGAGTCATCAGTCAGCTGGGACAACTCTGACTTCCTTCGTCACCCAAGCCTCCATTAGAGGCCATGGCTCCTGGCAAGGGGGGACCTTCCCCAAGCACATCCACCCAGCTTACGCAGCCAGGGAAGGATTCTCTACTCAGTAGTGAGGAGATGTAGCCTGGGACAAAGCTGAGAGTCTCTGGGAGTCAGGCCTCCTGGGGACCACAGCCGAGATCTGGGCATCTGGGCCAGCCTGACCCCACCCCGGGCTTCACTGCCCACCCAGAAGAGGAGACAGCAACTGGAGAGCCCACACAGTCCTCACAGCTTCCAAGAGGAAAGTGGCTTTCTTTTGTCCTTGTTAGTCACCAGCCTCCCTACCATGGGAGCCGCTTGGGAAAGGTAGGTGAGGAGTAAAGAAGTCTGCCCAAATTTGCCTCTTCTCTGACACATTTCACTACCCTGCTCTCTAAACCTTTCCTTCCTTTACTCACTCCACCGTTTCCGCCCCCCCCACCAAACCGACTCAGACAGAGGGCGTCAAACAGCCAGAGGAAGGAAAAAGATTTCACAAGGAAATGTTGGTCTTTCACATTTTGTTTCTGGAATTAAACAGCAAGGTTGTGTGGAAGCACATCCACTGGGATGTTCGGCACTTTCTTAGCAGTTTGTCTTCACATATCTGGGGAAGGAGCTAGGCTCCAGGGTCAGGTAGACCTGGTTGCTATTTATTACTTGGATGACTTCAGGATGGTATTTGACTTCTCTGGGTCTGCAGTTCCTCATTTGTCCACAGGAACAACAGGAAGGCCTAACAATGGGACCATTCGAGGATTAAGATAGTTAATGAACGTAAAGGAACTTCAGGTAGAACTTGTGATGTATCAGGTCTTCAAGACACCACGCGATCTGCCCAAATCATTATAGAAGCGCGGAATTCACATTTTCTTGGAAACCAATAGCTAAGGCTCACTCTGTATGTAGAAATTATGACAATTACCAGAGGGAAACCCTAGCCTGGGAACTTTGAGGGACACTCAGAGCAGTTTCACCAAAATACTAGGCTTCCAGCAACTCTCATGAGAATTAAATTCTTCCCCCATGTTTCCTTTCTCCCAGTTGCACTGGGAGCCAATCCTTCTTTTAAATGGACCAGAAGCTCAGAAGAGGACATGATCTTGTTTCTGGGTCTGGCTAGGACAGTTCTTCCCACCAACTTAAATTAGGTCTTCTGGTTCCATTCTTCCTCCCACTACAGTCTATTCTCCCAAATGTGAGAGGAATTTTCTTAAAAATAAATCAGGCGGTGACCCTACGCTGCTCACAATCTCCCAAGGGCTCCTCATCTCACTCACGATAAAATCCCAGTTCCTCATGGTGACCAGTAAGGTGCTCTATGACATGTCCTTTCCCCCACCCCATCTCTACTATCTCTTCAAGCTCATCTACTCCAGCTACACGGCCATCAAACACACTAAACATATGTCAGCTCCAGGGCCTTTGCATGTGCTTCCCTTAACCTGAAAAGTTTTTTTTTTTTCCAACTAGAAGTCTAAATGACTTGCTCTGTCACTTCTTTTAAGACTTTTCAAACGTCATCTCATCAGTAAGGTCACCCCTAACCACCCAAAAAATAAAATAGTTTGGGCGCCTGGGTGGCTCAGTGGGTTAAAGCCTCTGCCTTCAGCTCAGGTCATGATCTCAGGGTCCTGGGATCGAGGCCCACATCAGGCTCTCTGCTCAGCAGGAAGCCTGCTTCCTCCTCTCTCTCTGTCTGCCTCTCAGCCTACTTGTGATCTCTCTCCCTCTGTGAAATAAATAAATAAAATCTTTAAAAAAAATAGTTTGCACGCTTACTTACTTCTATACCTGTGTGTTGCTTTATTATTCTTTATTGTATACCTCATCATCTGAAATACTATGCATTTTTAAACAAATAGACTTTAATCTAGAGAAGTTTTAGGTATACAGAAAATTTGAGCAGAAAGTACAGAGAGTTTTCATATGCCCCCCAATTTCCCTATTACTAACATCTTGCATTAATATGGTACATCAGTTACAACTGATGAACCAATACTGATACATTATTATTAACTAAGGTCCACAGTTTTCTCTTTGTGTTATTTGGTTCTTTGGATTTTGACAAATGCATCATGTCATGTATATACCAATACAGTATCATACAGAATAGTTTCACTGCCTAAAAACCTTGGGCTCCACTCATCCTTCTCTTCGCTTTCCCTGCAAACCTCTGGCAACCACGAATCTTTTTACTGACTCCATAGTTTTGCCTTTTTCAGAATATCCTATAGTTGGAATCCTACAGTAGTTAGCCATTTCAGACTGGCTTCTTTCATTTGGCAATATACATTTCACTTCCTCTCCCCATGTCTTTTGTAGCTTAATTGCTCATTTCTTTTTAATCACCAAATAATATTCCACTGTGTGAGGGTATCACAGTTTGTTTATCCATTTGCCTATGGAAGGATTTCTTCCAATTCTTTACAATTATTAACAAAGATGCTATAAACATTCATGTGCAGATTTTTATGTGGACATAAGCTTTCAGCTCATTTGGGTAAATGGCAAGAAGCATGATTACTGGATCATGTGGTAAGAATATGATTTGGTTTGTAAGAAACTGCCAAACTATCTCCAAAGTTGTTGTATCATTTTGCACTCCCACCAGCAATGAATGAGGATTCCTATTACTCCCTATCCTCACCAGCATTTGGTGTTGTCAGTGTTTGGAATTTTGGCATTCTAATAGATACGTGTGGAAACTTGTGGTTTTAATTTGCAGTTTGCTATTGGCATAGGATGTTGACCATGCCTTTATATTTTTATTCCTTGTACATCCACCCTACAGCATCTTTTAAATGTTTGCTAAACGAATGAATTCATCTTAAGAAGAGCAGGTTTTAGAATTTTTAGTTTCAGTTGCACCCCATGTCCAAAATAACCCCCAATGTCTTGTGGAGACTGGGCTTCCAGCCACGGACCATCGCAGACTGACATCGTGAGGCTAAACACAGCTCCAGAAGGGGGTAGGGTGACACGTGCTTGTTCTTATATCATAGGGACTCTAGTGAGCTGGATAATAACCCCCCAGAGGTGCCCACATCCTCATCCCTAGAACCTGTGAGTATGTTGCCTTACATGCTAGAAGGGATTTTGCAGGTGTGATTAAATTAAGCCTCTTGAGGTGGAGAGAGGTGGATGCACGAAGCCAGGTGCATCCAATGTAATCACAAGAGTCCTTGTAAGAGGGAGGCAGGCGGGTCAGACTCAGAAAGAGGGTCGTGTGATGACGGAAGCAGCAGTCGGAGTCTTGCAGAAACAAGCCAAGAAATATTGGCAGCCTCTAGAAGCTGGAAAAGGCAAACAAATGGATTCTCCCCTGGAGCTTCCAGAAGGAACACAGCCCTGCTGGCTCATTTTCGACTCCTGACCTCCAGAACTGTAAGAGAATAAATTTATATTGCTGTAAGCCATGAAGTTAGTAGTAATTCGTTTCAGCAGCAATAGTAAACATACAGGGAGCAACAGCATATAAGAAAATAGGAAAATGTATGAGAAATGCTAGAATTGAGACTAATCTCTCTGAAGGACTGATCTCGAAGACAAGGAAAAGCTTTGCCTCCCAGCAGTGTGCCTGGAAGGCAAGGAGAAAAAAGGGGCGAGTCCCCTGGAGCCCAGCCCCCCAGTGGGGCAGAGAAGGAAGGGTTCTATTCCTGTAGAGGGCGTGTTGGTTATCTCTGTGTGCCCAGAGCCTGGCGCCGCTTCAGGCTCCGAGTGGGTGCTCAGTGAATATGTGTGGGATGAGTGGTGTGGCATGGAATGGAGTGGAAGAGAAAACTAGGACAGAGGCAGAGAGCCTCCTGGAAACTGTACAGATTTGGTAACCGGCAGCTGTTAAGGTGCTGAGGCCCTTATGAGCCTGCAGAGGCCCCTTCTTGAAAAGGGAAGGAAATGAGGGAGGGAAAAATAATGAAACAAGATGGGATGGGGAAGGACACAAACCAAAAGAGACTCCTAATCTCACAAAACAAACTGAGGGTTACTGGGGGGTGGGAGGGTAGGGATAGGGTGGATGGGTTATGGACATTGGGGAGGGTTTGTGCTTTGGTGAATGCTGTGAAAGATGTAAGCCTGATGATTCACAGACCTGTACCCCTTGGGCAAAGAATAAAAATAAAATTAAAAAAAAAAAAAGGGAAGGAAATGGAACTTCAAAGATGGTCTGAGGAGGTGGTCGCTGGGGTCCATTTCCAGTAGTTCCTAAGCTGCATCTACCGTGGGCTGCAGACCTATCTGAGCTCACCTTCAGCCCTGATGGGGCACAGCTGCTGAGGCTCCATTTGCATAATCAAGGACCAGGTAGGCTGCTCAGGCTCAATTTCAAAGGCAAGAAACCTGGTCTCTCTGTACAGATGGCAACTGGTCTGTCTCCCCTTTTTTTAATCTGTGTCTATAACCTCTGTTTTGCTCAGAGTGGGCATTTACATCAGCCCTGTTCACTGGTTTCCATAAGAAATCCAATCGAAGCAAGTAGTTTATGATTTTTAATAATATTGGTAAAGATGAATCCCACTGTGCAACACATGGTCTCCACCACCTACCTTATTCTTGCTCTGTTTTTCTTCTTCTCTTTCCCTTCTCCAAGACAAAATAAAAACACAAACCGTTTGCTTATGCAGAATAACTTTGGCTCTTGCTCTGAAATGTTGGCACCAGAGAATAGCTGTGCTTCAAAGGAGTTGACTACACAAGTGAGCTTATCAAGGCATTTTTCTCAAAAAGGCAAGTCTCTTCCTAAGATAAATTCTTGTACTAGCTAGTAAGTGGATGACATTTTCCCATCTCATTGTGCCTGGGAACTGTAGCTGAGGGCAGTAGGCATCTGTCACACAGACCATCTCTTTGGCAAATCAAATCTCAGCTATTTCATCATCATCTCCACAGGACTCTGAGAACACAAGACACCGCCATATTGGATCTGGCATCTCTGTGCCGGTGGGAGACAGGGGCTTCAGAAGTGCTCCAGAACAAGTCCCTTGCTTAGCTTTATGGCCTTTACGTCAGATACCAGCTTGTGACAACTGAGTGGTGACCGAGGTGGAGAATCCATGCCCAGGTGTTGCTTTTGGAGTTGGCCCAATCTGGTATCATCCAATTAACAGGAAAAGGAAGGCCGAAAGTGCAGCTGTGTAGCCAGGATAACTAATGCACGGAATTCACATGAGACCCCCTCACCTCCAGGGTGTCTTGGATGCTCCAGGAGGAACTTGAACACTAAAAAAGATTAACCGCCCTGGGTTTTCAGCAGGGGTGACCTATCAGGGGCCTCTCTGTCAGATTTCTGTAACAAATAGAAGACATTCCATGAAACAAAACATGTGCTTTGTGAATTTGTCTTCCATGGCACAAAGCAGCATGGCTTGTCTTGCTGAAGGTTATTTAAGAATAACTTCAAAATGTGGAGGAAAGCGAGCTTGACTGACCGTCTCTTCTTTCTTCACTGTTCTCCCATCTCCCTCTCTCCTTCCTCTCTGAGGGACACGAGTACGGAGACAGTGGTTCTTTTTGCTGATTCAGGAAAGGGAAGAGACCATTCCATCTCTAAGTAAAGATTAGAATCTTCGAATTTCCCTAACAATGTCCTCGTCCCTTCATCTTGCCCAGATCTCCCAGGCGACTCAGTTGATACCTGTGAGCTAAGATCTTGGTGCCTATGGATAAGCGAGGCTGAAGCTACTTCTGTTAGGCTAGACCTCCAGTTCCAATAAATCCACATCGAGCCAGTGGCTTTACAGCCTGCTGAATCCTATGATCATTTTCCAGAGTTGAGCTGGAGCCCTTTCTTCCATCTGCTCCACACTCCTTGTGTTGTCATCAATATCCTTCTCAGCTCTTTAAGATGTAAATAGATGAGCAGTGAGTTGGGGAAGACAAGAAATACACTGGAAAGGAGTTGCCAGGTCAGTGCTGTTGTAAGCTTTACTTGGTGTCAATACCAGTTTGTTTCATCCAATGATCTGAATGGGAAGAAGCATAAAGAGGACAAGACAGTTGTGCTCGTGGTTGTAATTCTTGTACTTGAGTTCATAGGTACCAGCAACTTCTGTGGAGACCCTTTTGTCTCTGCCTGGCTCTCTCCTGGTGCTCAGAGCCATGTAAGCAATTCCCCTGTGCAGCTCTGCCTCCAGATAGAGGTCACCCAGGGGCAGCAGCCCCCTCTGACCTCATGCCACCTTCCTCCTCCCCACAACTGCTGCTTCCTCCCTGGCACATAGGAATGGGGTTCTGATAGGCTTCTCAAAGCCTCAATGTTTAGAAAACAGCATCTTTTTTTTTCTCCTAAAGCTGAATTTCAAGTATTTCTCTGGACCATCCGCTCCACCTGCCTTTTCTTCTTCCCCTCAAACTTCTGTCGGTTTTCTGTTCTGTGGGTTCCTTGGTATTTTTAACCAGCTTCCAATATCTGTAGTTTTCCCTCATACTGTGCATCATTTAATTTTTTATTAAGATTTTATTTATTTAAGAGAGAAAGAGCACAAGCAGGGGCAGAGGCAGAGGGAGAAGCAGACTCCTTACTGAGCAGGAAGCCCGATCTGGGGCTCAACTCCAGGACCTGGAGACCATGACCTGAGCTGCAGGCAGACACTTAACCATCTGAGCCACCGAGGCGCCCTGCATCATTTAATTTTTAATATTTTTTATCTTCTTTTTTTTTTAAGAGAGAAAGAATGTGCTCAGGGGGTTGGAGAGGGACAGAGGGAGAGGGAGAGGATCTTAAGCAGGCCCTACACCCAGCACAGAGCCTGATGCTGGACTTGATCTTACGACCCTGAGATCATGACCTGAGCCAAAATCCAGAGTCTGACAACTTTACCGACTGAGACACCCAGGCGCCCCTAATATTTTTTATTTATTCTCTCTCTCTCTCTCTCTCGGCTTTTTGCTGAGTTTATTTTTTTTAATTTTATTTTTCAGTATTTCTGTCTTACACAGGCACACAGAATGCCTATACTCAATACTTCATCTCTTAGAGTTCCTTTTACCTACACAGTTATACACTCCCCATCTCACTTTCTACTGCTTATAATCAGAACCTTAGACTTAAAAGGGCCACAGTCTTTTATACCAAGTAAAACTGGCCATTATTTGTTGAGATCTTTGTAGTCCCTGAACTAGAGATGAGGAACCCGGGAGTCACAACATTTGAGGAAACTGTCTAGCAGGTGATAGAGCTGGGACTTAAATCAGGGTCTTTTTGACTCTAGATCATGTTGTCTTAACCCATGGCCTGGTTGTGGTACTGAGTATTTGAATTCAGTACTGACAGTAGCATCTGATTGCTATACTATTCCCTGTATATTTCCAGACTCCCCATTTTTCATATCATACCTGTATATTTGGAAGGATTGAGGTGGGGGGAATCCTTGTGCATTCGGTTCCAGTTGGACATTGCCAGCTCCAGGAGTCCAGGGCTTAATTCCACCTAACGATCCCCCAGGCCATGCTTCCATCATCAAATCCTTTCATTCATAGGCCGGATGAAGTAACTTCCTTTATTTCTGGACCCTCGGTATAGAACTATTTCAGATCATTCTAGCAACCACTTTAGAAGTTGTTTATAAGTGGTAGTGTTTATCCTTGACCAACAAAGTTAAAATTTGAACATGACCTTCCCAAACTTCCCAGCCTGAACGTGATGAAAACTTATGGATTGAAAATAATCAAAAGGACTTATGCTCATGCCTGTCAAATTCCTTTTGTGATTAAAATAGGTATTTTTGAAATGAATAACAATATTCACTAAATACCCATGATCCCATCTGGATAAGATCCAAAGATATTTTTGTTTTAAGATTTCACTGTTTTTCTGGGCTTGTATCGAGGGGCACAAGGGCAATTTATTCTCAACCTGTCTTTTTGTGAATTGATTTAGAGGTCTGTGCATCAAAGAGGCAAAAGTATCTAGAGCTGGGACTGAGTAGTTGTGAATTTCAGACTGAGGGCATTTAGTATTTCAATAAAGTACCAGGTTGACTAAGGCTATTTTATATTGATGACTGGTCTCAAAATAACTTCTAATCTACATTGTTTGGATGAATTTAATATTATTAGAATGTTTTCAAAATGTTCTTAGCTATTCTCCTTTGTTCTCCAGATGAGCTTTATCATTACACCTCTTAATTCTAAAAAATGGCCCCATCAGAATATTGATTGGGTTTTTAACAATGGATACACTAAATTGGGAAGAATTAACACTTTTTACAGTATTCAGTCTTACTATCTAGAAGTGTGTGTCTCCATTGTTCTAAAACTTAAATTTATAAGTGGTGAGCATATGTTGGGGCTTTACCTCCCAAATTATAATAATTTTCTGCTTTTTAAAAATGATTTCTGCTTTTACCACTGCCATTTTATTCCTTCTATTTTCTTAAGATTTGTTTTATTCTTATTCTCTTTTTTCCCTTCCAATTAAGAATATTGTTTGCATCCATGAGTTTTCCTATTAGTAGAGCTTTGGCTGCCTTTCCATTAGACGTCATAGGTGACTGACATAATTTTCTCTTGTTTTGTAATCAGAGTTTTAATCTTCTGTTTGATTTCAACAGTTGGTTAAGAATATTTTATTTTATCCTAACTAATTGGGAGTTTAGGTTAGTTTCTTTAGACTTTTACTATTTGGGGTACGAGAAGATGTGACCAAAAAATAAGACTTAGTCGTGATACCAACAGCTAACCTGTAGGGAATGGTTAGTACATGCCAGCCACTATAATAAGCTCTGTAGAAACTCATTTACTCCTCACAATAACCATAGAAGTTACCTATTATTCACATTTTGCAGATTAAGGAACCAAGGTTAATAAGCCAGAATGTGACCCCAGAGTTTCTGCATTGTATTTTCAATCCTCAGAGTAATTTTCACTCATTTGAATTCGTCAGTGTTATTAGGGCTTTGATATTCCCCTCCACCGTGGGGGGTCTTTCCTCATTGTCCTCTTACTGCTGTCTGTGTCTCCACCAAACTGTGAGCTGCAAGAAGGCAAGAGGTCTGCCCTCTTGGTGTCTTCTGTGTCTAGCACAGTGACCAGGAGCAGGGAGGATAGTAGTTGTCTTGAGGGGTAGAAAAGTTTAGGAGGTGGCCCTATGGACGGGATCCTGCCATGTATGCAGGAAAGAGGAGAACAAAGATACTTTGTGAGGATGAGTTGAAAAGCTCCAAAAACTCCACCACCTTCAAAATCTCCCAGACTCCTTTGCCACTGTGCTTGAAAATTTCCACTGTAGTGCCCTTTGTTAGAAGTACTGGTTCTAGAAGAATAAAGCTGAACTGCCCTTATGGTTTTCTGGCATAGAGAACCTACTAGCACACATTATTACAATGGCACAAATATAAAGAATTATGAATAGGTGTCTTCTACATTTGCAGAGCACTTTGACTTATAAATGATTTAAGTTCCTTGAGGATTTGAACTGTCTCTGCATATATTTTTGTTTTTTTCCATCCCAGCAAAATTCTTGAACATAATAAGTGCTCAATAAAAGTATGTTGAGTAAATGAGTGAATAACTTTCAAGCATGTTATCTCCTTAAATGCTCACCTACAAAACCCAAAGCCAGGAGAGACCCTGACTACAAACCTGATGTCATTTACCGAAAGGAATGGGCTGTTGAGAATCAGAGAGGAGATGACCCAAGATGACACACTTGTCTGATGGGTATGCATGTTCACTCACAAACTGGGACTGGCAGGAATAAACTTTGTGAAGATGAAGAACAATGATGGAGCCCAAAATAGGTGCTGAGATACCTCTTCTGAATCCTGCCGATTCAGCAAGGGGTTAATGGAAGCTTTCAAGCAAGCTAGATAATTAATGGGATTAAATCTCTACCTGTCAATTAAGCCAATATATTTGAGTATAATGCTATTTAATTCTGTACCAGGAACAGTGCAATAAATCAAAGTTTACAGATGTCTTCAGCAAGCCCTTGATGGATGAAACACTGTAACTCAGAGGTGCATAGAAAATCTCAAATAAGATAACCTCCCATGTGATTAATATAGCTGTCTGCATTGGCATTGGCTCCAGAAGGTTCTAATCCAAACATGTTTAACATCACATACTTTATTGTGACAGATTTAGACACCTGAACTAACTAACCAGGCAAATGGTGCTTAATTATACTGACTCGTTATGGACCTCAGCAATAAAGCTGGGACACAGAATTATGTGTTAATTCCCATCTCGCACAGTCACATACCACATAAGCAGCCCAGTGTCCAGAGGGCTTTACAGGTCTGGTACACAAAGCACAGGGTAGAGAGCTATCTGATTCCTCTAAGGGATGCTTTCCTTCTCTCTGTTCAGTGGTGCTTGTCCATATGCATTTTTCAGACTGACTGGCCAGCAAATGCATATCACTGATCACAAGGGAAAAGACGAAATGTTCTATGAACATCTCCCCACTTAAAAACCAAAAGAGGTTCAAGTCTTTTTTCATACACAAAGGACGGCGCATACAAAAGTACACATGCATGCCTGGAGCTCTTGTTTAAGAGGCCAAACCAAATGCTTATCAACCCTCTGTATTGATTCTGGAATAGAATGACCTTCAAACAGGTACACAGATTTTAAGTTATCAGAAGTGAGCTCAAAACTCCCAGATACAAAATTCAACTTTTCCAGTAAGATCAAGTTGTTTGACTCCTTCTGTGCTAATGTCACAGTGGAACCATGAAGAGTGGGTCTCCGTCATTGCTTGCCTATTGACTAAAAGATCGGTAAAGTGTGCCAAATGTGTAAAGATGGTGTTGGACAGAAATGAAGAGTGACAATAGTCTCTGCTCTCAAAACCTACCTCATTTATTTGGGAAGAGCAGTTTAACTCATACTAAGGATCATAATTATGGTGTTGGCTATAGATGAAAAAACTCATTTGAAGAGAGACCAGGATAGGTTGGAATTAGCCAAGAAAGCCTTCATTAAGAAGGTGAGTTTAAGATAAACGTTCAAGGGATTTGGACCGGCAGAGAAGATGGAGTAGAACATTCAAGATGGGAGAAGCAACCCAAACGTATGGAAGCAGGAGTTGATGTGTTGGGTGAGTGAGGCAGTGAGGGGAGCTATTTAAAGAGTTAGGCTGTCCATTAAGAAAAAACACCCTGAAATCTTGCCATTTGCAATGACGTGGATGGACCTAAAGGGTATTATGCTAAGCAAAATAAGTCACTTAGAGAAAGACAACTATCATATGATCTCACTGATATGAGGAATTAGATAAATAAGACAGAGGATTACAGGGGAAGGGAGGGGGAAATGAAACAAGATGAAACCAGAGAGGGAGACAAACCAGAAGAGACTTTTAATCTCAGGTAACAAATTGAGGGTTGCTGGAGGGGAGAGGGGATGGGAGAGATGGCACGGCTGGGTGATGGACATTGGGGAGGGTATGCGCTATGGTGAGCGCTGTGAATTGTGTATGACTGACGAAGCAGAGGCCTGTACCCCTGAAACAAATAATACATTATATGTTAATAAAACTATATGCCAATAAATTCAACAACTTAAAAAAAACACGGGCTGTCTAGGAGTGGTGAATGGGATTAGCACAACAAAAACACCTCTGGAAAAACAACCAGAGATGTCTGAACCGAAGACCAATGACAAGAGAGGGACATTAAACATAACTGCATAAAGATGTGACAACGTGAGAAGGGGATTTTAAGAAACTTCATCAAGCAGAGGCATATGCAGCATGGACTGGAGAAAAATGAGATGAGCTGGAAGAGGCAGATGAGAAGTTATTGCAAAATCAATGAATAAAAGCGTGAGCACCTTTAGCATCTTTAACGCAGTAACATTGGTAGTGTTGGAAGAATTAAGACAAAACGAATCAACTCAGCAGAACCAAAAGGGAGAAAATGCCCCAGTATGTCTCTTTCTTCGACTGTAAATTGGAAATAGAGCTAACGTCTGTGATAGGCTCTCCAACATCCATTCTATCCAAAATCCAAACACACCTCGTCTTACACCTGCTCTAATGGTTCTAAGTCAGTCCTGACAATTCTGTCCTTCTCACCGGTGATGGTTTTAGGATTGGGCATGTGACCACTTCGGGCAGATGAGCAGTGACTTGGGAGAAATCCTTCCTTTCTTTCAGTGAGAAACACAGCATGAGCTGATCTATCTTCTCCCTTTGAACATTGTCTCATGCGGATGTGATGTCTGGAACTGCCTCACTATTGGTTTTGGAAAATAATCTGAATCCTTGACAATATAACTGAGCTGCTGAATGAGCTAACTCTGAACCCCACAAAATCTCCAGACTTTTGATAACGTGAGATAATTCACATCCTTTTTATTGTGCTAGGTTTGGGTTGGGGGCTTTTGCTCTTTGTAGCCAGAAACACCATAACTGATCCATAGTCGTATCTTCTCAGTAGAAAACCTTTGTAATGCACTATACAATGAAAAGGTAGGGAAAAAAGGAGGGGGGAGTAATAATTCGTAAGTTACAACACAATTTACGTTGAAACTTGTTTTTAAGTTTTATTTCATGAGTCTATTGCTAAACAAAACAAAACATTTAAATCATGGCATAAGAAACTGAAATTCTTCAGATTTGCCAAAAGTGGTATTTTTCTATTTCCATCAATAGAAATGCCGCTAACTCAAATAGGGATTAGCATCTTCCTCCTTACCTTATGTAAACAGTTGTTAATGATGGCAGTAGACAGTTTGGTTATTCCTTAAGAATGTTGTGGAATGATGGCTGGACATTTAACTTCTAGTATGCTGTGTGATTCCAGTTGGTTTTTTTTGTTTGGGTTTTGTTTTTTTTGAGCGTTGACCAAAGCTATAGCGAGCTAAAAGCACACAGTGTACCAGTTAGGATAAGCTAGATGACACTGTAGTAACAGCACCTATATCTCAGGGGCTTAACAATAAACCATTTGCTTTGGATCTGGAAAACTCTCCAGGTAGCTGTTCTCCATAAGGTGGCTCAGTGATCAGGCACTTAGCTGTTGCGACCCTCTCAACACAGGATTTCATGATCACCATGGCAGGAGAAAAGAGAGCTGGAGGTTCTCACCCTAGCAAGTAAACATTCAGCCCTGATAGGATAACCCCACTTGCAGCCTGTTGGCCAGTATTCATCACACATGGTCAGCCTAAAAGCAAGGATTACATGATGCATAGCCCATCCACATCCCCTAGGTATGGGTGAGTACCAGAGTCTCTGACACACATACTAACATGTAAACTTCTGATGGGCATTACTCGTTCTGCTGCTTAGAATCTGATGATAAATGCAAGACCTTAAAGGCATTAAATAAATAAACATAAATTGGCATTAAGAACCACTCCAACAAGGGGGTTCTTGGTGGACTTACAAAAAACTGCCTTCCCATTCTTAAGTCCCCTAGCTTGAACTATTGTCCACCTTGAGCATTGTCTTCCCTGTGGCTCTTAATTCTTTGAGCTCAGTACCTTGTAAGGAAAATAGAATCAGGGAAATAATAAAGATAAAATGGAAATGGATCTATTACAAGTAGGGGAGGTATTGGGAATAAACATCCAAGGACATCAGACATCCCAGACTTCGAAAAGCTGTACGACATGGAAAATGTCCTAGTCTAGGCAGGCACTGCTCTAGATTCTCCCACTGACAAACTGTGAAACACTGTTGCTTTGTGAATGGACATAATGTAATGTAGTAGATTCTCCCCCTCCCCCTGTCCAAATTGCTCGGTATTTGGAGCAAAGGAGCTGTTGAGGAAATGTCTGCTTCCAGTCCAATGGGCTTCACACCAGCAGGAAACCTTCTTTAACCAGATTCTTGCAACACGCTGTCAAAAACGTAATTTCCACTTGGTACTTACCAGCATCACATTTTACCTAAATACTTGCATTTCCTTGGCAATCTTTCCTTTACATTGCTAATAAAAATATAGGATAATATCAGCTCTCTGGGAATTGGGAGATTTCACTTTAAAAAAGATTTTATTTGTCGGGGAGAGCACAAATAAGGAGAACAGCAGGCAGCGGGAGAAGCAGGCTCCCCACTGAGCATGGAGCCTGTTGCAGGTCTGGATCCCAGAACCCTGGGATCATGACCTGAACTGAAGGCAGACGCTTGGCTGACTGAGCCACCCAGGCATCCCTGGGAGATTTCATTCATTATACTCCCACTAGAGTCTAAGGGAGATGTTGCTCAGATAGGAGCATGTGGATGGGCAGTATGGGAGAAGTAGGAGGGATTTCTCTGCCCACCGTGACACTGCATTTCCACCTCTGATTTCTTTGTGCCCTTCTTGCTATCTTCTCCTCCCCAAGGATTGATTGATCAGAGAACAGGACATTCATTGAGTGCATACTGGCAGAAACTAGGATATGTGCATCTATAGTCAGTAACCTGGGCTCTACCTTGCTCTCCTAATTCTTGGGGCCTTAGCCAATCATCAGTAAAGTGAAAAGTGGGTGGAAAAAGAGACCAAGAGTGATCTCTTCTCCCACTGCAAGCAAGTAGACAGGAAACTCCTGAGACAAACTCCAAGAGACATCTATTCCATATTTTTTAAGATTTTATTTATTTATTTGACACACAGAGAGATCACAAGTAGGCAGAGGAGGAAGCAGGCTCCCTTCTGAGCAGAGAGCCCAGTGCGGGGCTCCATCCCAGGACCCTGAGATCATGACCTGAGCCGAAGGCAGAGGCTTTAACCCACTGAGCCACCCAGGCACCCCCATCTATTCCATATTTAAGGGAAGCTAATCTGCTGGATATGTTGCAAGGATCTAAAGTGGTGCCTGCCACTTAATAGATGCTCACTAAACATTTCTGAACAAATAACTAAGTGGATTAATTGGGTTTGCATCTGGCGATTGTTTTTCTTTCACAATTGAAACAGGCCTTCTGTGAATCTCAGCAGTTCTCCAACTTGCTTTGAGGTCTGGGGCAAGTTATTGAGCCTCTCTGAGATTAGTCTTCTCATTTATCAAATGGAAATTATGATAGTTACAATACCCCACAGTGTTATTGAGAAGACCAAGTGAGACAAAGTACATAAAATGCCTGATAACTATAATAATAATTCTATGATAGTAATGATAATAAACCTTAAGTGCTCTCTCCATTCTCTTTCCACTATTAATAGGTTTGACTGAAGCATTTGTTTGGTAACTCATTTCAAAATTCCTAATAACAGCAGAGCACTATTGTCATATCAGCAACTATGAGTTTTCCCCAGGTCCCTTGTCACTAGAATTTCAGTGCTATCATTGGTCATCTGGTAAATCAAGTCAGCTTCCATCTCCATGCTGTAATTTCCAATTTTTTCTTGACCGTAGAATCCCAAGAAGAGAGCTAGTCTTGTTTTTATTTTCATTTTTATTTATTATTTTGGTGTAGGTAGTAGATGGGGGTCAAATATCTAGACGAATAAAAAAAGATACATCGAACAGACTAACTCTCTCCCTGTCCTCACCTACCCCCTTCGTCAGCTTTGGGGCCTCTCTGGTAATTATTTTTACTATTTTTTAGTATATTCAGTTAGATCCTTTCCATATCATAAAGGCAGCATGCTTTATAAAGTGCTCTGAACCTTGTTTCTATTACCTAACACTGCATCCTAGGCCTCTTCTATGTTAAAACATGTGGAGTTACTAGATGCTTGCCTGCTTGCTTGCTTCTTTTCTTTCCTTTTTCTTTCTTCCCTTCCTTCCTTTCTTCTGCATGGGATTCCACTGTATGGATGTATCATGGTTTAATTAACTAAATACCCTATTGTAAACACTTATGCTGTTTCCAAACTTTTGTTATTACCAATAGTACTGCAATAAATAATTTCATGCTTGCACGTTTCATAGGTGTGGAGGTGATAAAATTCTCAGAAGTGGTTTTGCTAGCCCAGAGGATAAGTGTACTCAACATTTTGATAGATATTGCCAACGTGGTCTTTACATGAATTCTATCATTTTCCACTCCCAGCAGGAATGTCTGAAAGGGTGAAAGAAGCATGCTTAAACCAATTTAGCAAAGGATAAATGAAGATAAATAATGAAAGCAAGCAGAAGCATGGGTAAAGAGCCCCAGGAGCAGTGGTGCCCTCAGGGACTCGGGATCCCAGCTCCTTCTCTTTCTGTAAGAGACAGACTAGCTTTGGGAATCAAATGAGATAAAGCTCCATGGGGTCTGCACGTGGTGCAGATACTTCTATGGAACAAAAATGAAGAATCACTGGTGAGCCATCATGGCCTGCAAGTTCCACTTCCCCTGGCCTTGAACACCTACTTCTCTTTCTCTTAGGGCTTTGCTCCCATCCCTGCACCAGTGGAAGCTGCTGAGAAAGTGGGCCCGGTCATGATTGCATCTCAACACACACCAGTTTGTGAGTGATCCGTGGTCTTTAATGCCTGAGTGCGGCGTTCAGGTGAGTCCCGGGGAGAAAAGGCTTGAATGATCCATATTATAATGGATTAGAATTGGCAACTTCAATATGAACTCACGTTTAGTTTAGTATAGGTGTAGATGGATACATATAGAGAGATTTGTAGGTACGTACATATACCTGGGTTAGGATACACACATATATTTCCTTGCTCTGTTAGCTAAGAGAAGCCAGAAGCAAGGACACTGCAGCAGAAATGAGCACATGTAGAAATCAGATCTTGGTTTCTAACACCATTCCAATAAAAAGAAGCAAGGCTCCTTGCAGAAATGGTCAATTCCAGAACTGGGGCAGGAAATACAGAATAAATCTGAACATCTTCTAGTGCCCCAAACCAAGGAAGTGCTGAAAAAAACAGAAGCAGAACCAGAAAACCATAATGATAACTTCCTCGGTGAAAGAGAAGGGGGGTGGGGGTGGTCTTCAGCTTGCCATGGCCTCAGTCCAGAGTGAGCAGCCAGCTGGTGGATGGTTGGAAGTGATGAGGGGATCTGGAGTTAGCATGGGGCTCTGCTCGATGACCAGTGTGGGGGCATTTCTTCAAAATCTGAGCCCCCTGGAGAGTGTTGAAGATAAATCTTTCCCATTTGGCTTGACTGAGGACCAGTGGCTGTATCCTATATTAGGATACAGTGGAGGTTGCTCCAACAAGAAAACCAATGTGCAGTGGAGTTAATTGTGAAAGAGCGTGTTTCTTTGTGACCACTTGGTCTAGGGTGGGCTGTCCTGGCCAGGGGGGTAGCTCCACCTCCCTGCTTGCTGTCCCACCATGCTGTCAGGCACTGGGTCTGGATGGCCAAAGCCAGGTCATCTCACCTATCACCCTGCTTTAGGAGGGAGGAATTTTAGGAAATTTAGGAAAAGGAATTTTCTTTTAAGCAACGGTCGCAAACTGGGTGGGGGGAAAGGGGACACAAATTGCGGTCTCCACACCCACCTCAACCAATTACTCTCCATTCCCTTCTCCTTGGTAGTTCCACACCAAGGGTCAATGCTACTGGCCAAGGAATGCCGGGAACCCAGAGGGCCTGGGGGCAGGTTCATTGCCATAAATGGGAGCAGAGTGGAGCATCCACAGCGGCCGGCTGTTTTCAATGTGCCAGTGAGAACGGAACGTAAAATATAGACTTAACATTCAGTACAGAGGCACACAGTTGATCGAAGAAGGGGCTGTCATAGAGGAGGGGTTAAAACACGCCAGCTGTGACACTGGGAGCCACTCTAGAATCATCTTTTCTGCAGGCAGGCCTTCCAAACGTGATCATTTCTGCCCGGAAACCAGAAGCCCGGCAAGGCGAACCCTTGAACTCCCTCCAGATTTATGATTCTTATTACTGCAGCCCCTAACGGGCTTGTCACCCCCCCGCCTCCCCAGACCAAAAAGGGGGAAAATCAACTTAAAAAATAGTCTATGTAAAGAGAAATGCTATCTGAGGGGAAAAAATCAATTCCTAGATAATTCTACCTTCGTGTTAAGGAATTCTGTTCCTTTTATTTTTCTGACTTAAACGATTTGCATGGAAGAGGAGTCACAGATGAACTCCCTCGCTGGTGCCATTTCTCTGTGTGTTCGTATTCTTGTCTGCTCTGTGACATGACAATCAGTCACTGCGGAGATGACTACATGTGTCAAGAATAGAGAATTTCATAATTTCAGAGGCAGGATAACGGCTCCGTCCTGGGCTGATAGCTTCTGTCATCATTTTGGCTCCTCAGCTGCTCTTGTAAGAGCAGGAAAGATCTCCTGTTGAAAAGAATTCTTCCGATTAACGTTTTAAAACTTATTTAGTTCTTTTCTCACGCTGGACTCACAGACTGGTACCCAGCTAAAGTCACCGTCACTTTACAGTTGTGGCAATTCCAAATGTCAACAAAAGACTGTCACCTGGTTTTTAGTCTTGCAGAAAACAAAATGAAGATATGCATTCAGGAACAAAACATCACCATTTCCCAAGGGCTGTGAGTTAGCGGACATCTGGCAGAAGACTAGAAGGTAACTTATTTCAAGGCTCTGGGTAGATCTCTGTCTCTCCCAAAACATATTTCTCAATCACATGAAATTTCATAATTACAAATTCCTTCCTTGGATACCTGCTGAAAGGCAAATGCTATCTTTGAGCTCCCACCCCCACCCAGTTACCTGGAAAGGCTACAAAGAGTAGGGACTCCAGGGAAGTAGAATGGGCAGGGAAGTGCGTGAAGCACAGGAAGAGGGAGAAGCGGGAAGCTGGGGGTACAGGAACAAAGGTCTCTTTCTTAGAGTTTTCCCTGAAAGCAAGAAGAGCGTATGGCAGAAGCTGATGGCACCCACCCATCTCTCTTCTGCGCACCCAAAGTCACCTGGGAAGCTCAGTGGAAAGTTCCCATACAGGTGACGGCTAACCCATCAAGCACCCATTTCTCTTGTGGGTTTTCTCCTGCCTCATACAAGGAGCACACAAAGCTTCCTTGTGGGGAGTCCAGAAGTGCACCAGAGTCAAATCCCAGGAGCAAATTTCAAGTCAGTACGACGGAATTGGATGAAACAAAACCTTGGTTTCCTAATGCCTCAAGTTTTACTCACGGCTGCATCACTATTCATTGTCCGCCTTCATTGGAATGCTTTATTCTCTTTGATAAATGCAGGCTTTCCCCCAGCTTTATTTTTAGGTGCTTACCTCTTTGGGCAGTGAGGTCTAACTTCGGACTGAACTTTCTCATGCTTCATCTCAGACTAGATGTAAGGGTATTTGTGAAGCTCGAATAAAATTCCATTACTCATTTTCAGTAAGCATGAAGAAAAAGTGGTTGTTTGTTTAAAAAGCACAATTGTTCATTTTGTGATGAATGATCAATTCCAAGAAAAAAGAACACTTGGGTGCTCCTCAAGTCTGAGGACCCTGTGGGCCGAAGTGCCATTTGCCCACGATGCCAACGCTCTCATTAACGCACCTGCCTTGGCTCTCCCTCACCCATCCCACTTTCCCACTTGTTCACCATACTTGCTGAGATCACTTCCTGAATAAACTACTTATACCCCATTCCTCACTCAAGGTGTGTTTTGGAGGGAACTTAAACCATGACAGCACATCTTCTCAAACTATAGCAACTCATTCATATCCCAGCATGCCACCCCCCCCCCAGCGAATGTCACATCCTTATAAGTGCCTGCAGGAAAACATCTGTGTCAGACACACCCTTTCCCTGCTGTCCTCCGAGGCCCATCTGGACCCATGTCCACATCTTTCTTCACACTCTTGGCCTCCCTGGAAGAACATTTCCCAGCTTTTCTCCCTGCCTAACTGCTTCAAGACCCATGACGCCAGTCCTTGACGTTTCCGACAAGGTGATTTGCCAACACTGTAAATTCCTGGTGGGTTCATGTCGTCTACTTTGACCATTTCTCTGTTTAATTGCCTCATTAGATATAAGTCTATGCCAAAGATCCTATCAGAAGGTGCAAGAAAGAAATCCACCCTTGGCTTAAGCTGATGACCAATGGCCCCTCTGTACCCTCAAATGACAAATGCTAGTAACAAAGACACCTGCAAGATAAGTATGATAACGATGAGGGGATCATGCCGGGGAGGGGGGGGGTGTATGACTCTGCCAGAGGAGGCAATAGTGGGTTCTTATTTTCTATCTTAATGAAAAATTGTAAGTTTTATACTCTTGCAGAACAAATAGAACTGTGACTTAGGCCTCAAAATATATGTAATTGATTACTTGGATTTTTGACAGTTCGCTTGTGCTTTCAACAAATACCCCTTTCCTCCCTAGGAAGTTGGTCATGTGGTGGGGGAGGGGGTGGTTCAGGGATCCCTGATTATTTTTCTTTCTTTCAGCTGCAAGGCAATTACTGCCTAAATCATTTATTTGGCACTTAGCAGAAGCCACCTTGCATTTTTAATTCCTTTCTCTACTCACAAAAGCCCAGCTTCCCCAGGAAGGCATCTTGCCTTGTACTTCTCCTAGGATCTGATCATTGCCAAGCATCTAAAAATAGAAAAATAAAATTTTCTCATTATTGATGAGAATGTTGACACTTTTCTGAAATGTATTAGGAAATTGTCTGCCTTGTTGAAGAAAGATGCCAGCAGAACTGGATCTCAGCAATAGCACCATACCCCAATACGATTCTACCCTGAGTTTTTATTTTCTGCCTTCTTCCTCAGCATCAGGCCATTAGCCAGCTCTTTAACCCCATAGCACTCATTTCGAACACCTCCCCCTTCTGCACTACAGGTCCCTTCCAAGTTCCTAGATTATAATCTGTAGCAATTTAAGAATCCAACATCCCAGGTGGGATCTGGCATGGAGGGGAGAAGACACCAGGCATCTGCCCTTGGCTCCGAAGCTCTGTATGTCCACATGGATGGACATATCCAGTGCTTCCAGATCGTTCCCTTCTTGTTTTCAGATTGGGACTGTCTGTTGAAGAGGCCAACATCCCTATGTACACGGGGTAAGAGGCCAACATCCCTAAGTACATGGGGTCTTGGGCAAGTGTAAGCAGTGCCTGGTCAATGTTCAGTAACACAGACAGGAATCACTGATGCCCTAAAAGCCAGCATGAAAACCTCCCGTGCGTAGCTGTGACTCATGCACTTCCACTCCCAGCCTTGGTTTCCAGAACTGGAAAAAGAGAAGAGATCTCACGTCCTCAGAATTGAGAAACACGTGATCAGCATCAGCTTTGCCCACACAGGACAACCTCCTTCAGCGCTCCCCTCCATCAACTTTGCTTTGGCCTGTGGCCTGAGAACCTCAGTCCCTGCAGGCAACCTCGGGCAGCCATCCTGGGTCCACCATGGAAACTAACTGTAACCCGTGTCCTCCTCTAGACGATATAATAGTATTAAAATGTGCATTCCAATGGGAAACAATAACAGCAACATAAAATTCATTTAAAAAATGTTCACTGGGGGTGCCTTGGAGCAATTGGTTGAGTATCCAACTCTTGGTTTTGGCTCAGCTTATGATCTCAGGGTTGTGGGATTGTGCCCTGCATCAGGCTCCACACTCAACGTGGAGTCTGCTTGAGAGTCTCTTTCCCTTTCCCTCTGCCCCTCTGCTCATGCTTGCGTGCTCGTGCTCTCTCTCTCTCTCTCTCTCTCTCTCTCTCTCTCTCTCTCTGTCTCTCAAATCTTTAAAGGAAATAGTTTGCTATCTTTGTCTTTTCTATAATTGTTCTATAGGCAACACGCCACTGCACACAAATGGAGAGGCTCATCTACCTGAACAACTGATTGTGTTTGTAGTTCAAGATCTTGGGAAATTTGAGTTAGATCATTAGACACTTGGCTTCTCTGTTTTAATGAACTTAGCCATCACAACTCTGGATACACATGTCTCCTCCTGCAGTATCAAATTCCTACCAGAAAAGCTTGCTCTGGTAGAAAGAGAACTGAGTAGCAACATTGGTCTACTTTGATGGAAAATCCCAGAAAGTTCCATTTTCATGGCTATTTTAAGTGTTGTGCATGCCCAATCAACCAACCTGAGGAGTCTGTGCTACTAGCGTGCTGGTAGTATGTGCCAGTGGAAAGTTCCTGAAGTTGAATCAAATCAGCTAAAGAATGTTCCATGTCAATAATGGCTCAGCTGTTGTTGGAAAATAGAAGTGAAACCAGCAATTCCTGGAAAAAATTCACCAGCTTTTTGGTAGTCAAAAAGGCTATATATGCCAGTGTAAAGAATTCAGTATTAGGCCAAAGTCTACCTGGAGATCCCATGACTATAAGGCTAGCTAACAAGCAATATGGCACCTTAAATATACTTTGTGTGGACAAAGATGAGGCCAACCATATCTCACAACCTGCGTAGGCTTTAGGGTAGGTATTTCTTAATTGCATTTTATAAATGAGTCTCAGAAGATTTAAATAATCTGCCTAAGGTCATCCAACTAGTAAGAATTGGGGCCAAACACTGAAACTACTACTATACCTTCTGAAGAAGAGGTCTATTCAGAAATGAATCTTCTGGTGATTCAAATTCTTCTGCTGGGGTCATATTCAAAATACTGAGCCAACCCTACCCCAAGGGGTTGACTGATTGGAAGGGACTCAGCAGTTACTGTGGACAACCATATGGGAGCATGTCTGCTAAATATCTGCCCCTCCAAATCAGTCCATGAATGAGACTCAGAAAAGTGCACGGAAGGTCATTGTCATCAAAATAATTTCAAATAATATTTTTGATGATTACGTTGCATAAAATTATAAAATCTTTAAAAGTATAAAGGAAAAAAATAAAATTTCATGTAATTTACACACAGACTCTTGCCAAATGTAGGATCTTGCCTTTTTCACTTATAAACATGTTTTCATGTCATTAAGAAAATCTCTGGTGACTTCATATTGATAGCTGCTTACTATTTAATTTTAAAGGTAACTGATTTAATCCTCAGACTGTAAATTTTGAGGATTTCAAAATTTTCATTTATCTAAATAATGTGTTGCTAAATATCTTTGTGTGCCCGAATTTCTGTTTACCTTTATGTCCTTAGGAAAATTCCTAGAACAATTACTGGTAAAGATGATCACAGAACCACTTTTCATTCAAGACAGCTACCACCCATACCAATAATTATTGTCCTCATCATTATGGTTGATACCTTCATGTGATCTCTCACCTGAGACCTCATCATGTTGTCCCACATCCCTGCTAGCTCCCCCTTCCTGGTTCTCCCCACCGCTGTTTGGATAAGATTCAGTCTCCTTCACAGAGTTTACAAGGCCATGCATGAGCTAATGCTGTCTTGCCCTCACTGTCTCATCTCTTGCTATTTTATTCTTGAACTTCATGTTCTAGCAACTTTTCACAACTTGCCATTTCCAGAATATTCAGGGAGGTCTCCAAAATTTTGTATATGTAGTTTTTTTGCCTTGGCCACTTTCTTCACCACTGGCCCCCAAATTCACCTCCCATTTCTGATATTATTTTCTTTAGTAAAGAAGCCACATCTTCTTTGCACAGAGCACTTCATCCCGGGACCTCCTAATGCCCCCATTGCCCTGGGGTGTCTACCCAATCATTCATCGCACTGCAGTGTAACTGACTATCTTCCCCACCAAATACGAAGCTCCTTGAGAACAGGGACTGTGTCATGCTGGCTATTTTATCCTCAGGGCTTTTTGCAGGTCTGACCTCTGGGAGGCAGGGAATAGATTATTTGTTGAGTGAACAGAACAAAATTTGTGTGTAAAGTATTGGTTTGCTGCTCTGATTGAACGGATCTGAGAAAGTACTCAAGAGCTGAGCCATTGTGGACCCTGAGAAGGTGCCATTTTCTTGAAGGATTTTTTCTGATTAGAAAATAAGGCACCTCAGGAGAAACGGCAAGAGAGTCAAACCAAATGTGTAAGGTTCCAGTTAGTGCAAATGCACAGAGAGAGAAGGAAAGTGCATCTGTCTCTCATCACACACTAAGTTTAGATGGTAGGTCTAAATGCTAAATTTGAATAGGAAATTCCCATTCTCATGATTTGGCAGTGCAGGAATGGATGGATAATTCCTACTTTCAAAAGTCCACAGTATGGAGATCATCATCCCATCATGGCCTGAGGAGCAAAAAAACAAAATAAAAACCATGTCCAGGGAGGTGGCCTCTTACCCTTGTCATACCTGCTTTCCAGATACAAAAAGGAAATGTCTTCTCATGTGGACTGAACACCTATGGATCAGCTACCAGAATGAGCGACCAGCTTCCAGCACTTTCTAGACTCTTCAGAGGAGACAGGCTTGTGACTCATTCCTCCGTGATCTGCTGTCTCTTCTCACCCTTGACCCGATGTGTCAGTACAAATACTTCAGGGCTGGCCAGTCTCCAAGCTAACAGAAAGTTGGACAGTGCAGTGGAAGAATACAGAATTGGACATCAAGTGACCTGAATTCTGGTTCAAGGTTTGTAAGTAACTTGATTGTGTCTATTTCTCTATGTGTCTGTTTCCTCACCTGAAAGTAGAGGCATTTGGGGCTAGCCCCTCCTGAATCACCTTCTAACTCACAGATTTTTCTAATTTGACTCCTATGCAGCCCTGTGCTGGGCACTGTTGGGAATGATTTAAATATACAATATGATTTCAGCTCTAAGCAAATTTATGGGGGGAAAAGATAACCTGGAGTGGTTCATACATTCTTCCATTTCTGTAAATGCCAAATAAAAACAAGTGCCAAATAAAAAAAATATTATCACACCGTTGGAGATAAAGGGAAGCCTTCAAGAATGGATGGGATTTGAGCCTGTCCTTAAAGTAAGGCACTTAACAAAGGCCCTTGGCAAGAAATAGTCCTTGCCATAAGCTGCACCCAATGGATAGTCCTTATGTAATGAAGTTTACCTCCACCAGGGTCCTAGAGGAGCCCTAAGAGGGTGGGTGCTCAGTAAAGCTTGTGGGATGCAGTAAGACAGGTGTACTCATGTCCAATTTGCTCTACCACCATACTTGTCTATAATACCTTATCAAGAGACTGAGTCTCTGTGACATCACTATTAATACTTTAAAAGATTGTTTTAGCTCAGTATTGTACGACGTGTCTATATTTCCAAAAGGTGTTGCCACTAGTCCGTGAAAATAGAGTCTTCATCTCTGACCCCTCATCTTGGAGGAAAGAGGGATTGAGAACAAAACCTGGGCAGGCACTGAGTCAGGATTAAACTGCACAGCCCCTCCGTGACTTGTACCTCTCCCCATCTGGACCTCCTGTCATCCAAATGAGTCATCTACTGCTTGCTTCATCTGGTAGGTTAGCTGTCCAATGAACCATGGGCTTTAAAGGCTAAGAAAATTTCCAGTGGTTCACCATGTACCCCCATCACATAAGATTGTGCTTCCCCTCCTGTGTTTACCTTCGGGTTTTAAAGGGGAAGAGGAAATGGCATGGGGGCATATAGAAATGGAAGAAAGGGGAAACAAGGAAAGAAAAGTCCAAGAAGGGGTGTTCTGGAATTGTTTATCTGGCTTGGAAGTAGGGGACAGACATGAAACCAGTGGAGGACCATCTCTGTGCCACTCCAACTGGCCCCATGTCCCACCTAAGGCTTCAAGTCTCCATTGTGCACATGGTCGCTGGAGAAGTAGCAGGGTGATCTGTAAATTATGCAGTATGCATTCACTTTCCTAATTGCATTTTGCATATGCTATTAAATGAATTTGGACTTGACCTTATTAAACAACAGGGAATTCTCACAGGTTCTTAGTCAAGGGAAATACTTGAATACACCAGCTTACATTTTGTATCTGCCAGAATCGTGGCAGGAAACAAAAGGCTCACACCAAGGGGTGTTTGAAGAAAGCTCACCAGAGGGGTGATATTCGATGACGTGGCTGGATGTAGGGAAGCCAGCAAAGGAGAACGCAGGAGACCTGGAATAGTCCCTGTGACCAGATCAAGGTCTAGCTTTAGGAGGCAGACAGCTGCCTGCCAGAAACTGTTGGTAGAGGAACACAATGTGGCTGGAAGGGAGGGAACTGGTGAACTAGCTCTGATCTCCCTTTCCTCCTGCCTCCTAGTCCCCCATGCAAGTCTCCTATTGACTGAACACAATGAGATCCGCTGAGAGAGCAGGAGACCCCTGGACTTTGTCCATTCAAGCCAGCTTCCCAGCATCACACCAGGGTGTGGATGGGGGGCAGGGACTGGGTCCACAGGGGCAAACAGAGAACACCGAGCCTACCTCTGTGTAGTATATTGTGATACCTAGAGATGTAGATCTATAGATAGAGATCTATTTTGTAATCTCATTTGGTCCTTACCACAATCCTATAGGGTTTTTTCATTTTTCAAACAAGGTCAGTTTGGCTCTTAGAGATCAAATCATTGACCCAACTAGAAGAGGTGGCAAAGTGAGGACATCAATCCAGGTTTTGACTCTTTGAGATGTCGCTCCCTGCCTGTCTTTTCTCATATTCTGCTGTCCCTCTTCTCTTCACCTACCCAGGGTTGACCTGGGCTTCAGGTTTAATTCAAACCCACTTGAATGAAGTCACTCCATCAATCCCATTCCTCCTGCTTGCCAAGAGAACTTGGTGGTAGTCAACACCACAGAATGTAACAGCTGTTAGTTTGTATTGTTCTGGGGCGTTGGTCCCTGAGTTCCAGAGTCGTCTTAAGATCAATAGAATATTCCTTTGGACAGCAGCCTCCATCAGCACTAGGCACATCCTACCACTCATCAAATGATCAATAAATACCACCTAAATTTAGATAAGCAGCATGGGAAGGCAGTCAGGAAACTGTGCGTGTGAGTGAAAGTACATGCATCAGGCAGGGTTCAAAGCAGGACACAGAACCACTCTGACTGTAAGGAATTGGATAGCGGGAATGAGGCACTCTCATAATTATTGGGTGGGCAGAAGGGGCCATCGTTAGGCCATTGGTTTCAAGATCAGATTACTCTAGTTGTGTTCACAGGTCAGGGGGCTGTTACTGCTAATGACACCAACACAACTCCTCACACTTCTCAAGAGGTGACCAGACCGTGGGAGTGGAGCGAAACCACCACACACGTTCACCTCGGACTGACCTTCTTCCAACAGCTACCGAGCAGGCAGATGACCTTGACTTGCTTCTCCATTACTCACATAAATTCACTTCACTGGCTCAGCCTGAATTGCACCGAGACCCCCTAGCTCTAAGCAAGAATGGGAAAGCAGTTTTTGGCCTCTCCTCCCTTGCAGTATTGAAGGGAGCAGAGAGGGGGGTGGGAATGGATTCTAAGTGCCAACAGAGCGCATGATTATGAGCGTGCAGACAGACGGCGAGCGTCTATGTGCTGCCATGATTCAGAAAGTAAGACTGTGTCATCGCAGCTGGAAACCTAGGAGTGTCGATATGCTTGGTACAGTAGATGATGTTGAGGTGTTTTATACTGAGTGTTTTTATTCCATTCTCGGAAATTTGGGACCTTCAAGATCGACCTTGGAAGGGAAGCACTGTCAAAGAAAGAATCTGTAAAATAAAGGAGTATGTGGAGAGCAAAGGCAGCTAGCCTTCCCTGGGAGCCACCAGGGGTGTAGATGGGTGAGGCCCGCAAACCTGGTGCTTTTAGGAAGATGAACCTAAGTCTCTTGAGCACCATCAGATCAAAGTTCCCTCTGGAGCCCTCTGCTCCCCGCAGCAGCCAAACCCAGAGCCAATGGGGGGAGAGGTGTCACTGTCTTGAGCCTTCCTTGATCAACGGGGCCCCCTAGTGGTGTAGCAAAAACACCGTGTTTTCTGTAGGGTTGCAGCAAGTTAGCTCAGTTTGAACTCAACTTTTAGATAGAGAAAAAACCCACAAATCTAAATGAGACAATGAGCAAGTTGGAACTGGAACTCTTAACACTTGGCTCACAGTAACTGGGGCAGCCTCCACCTCTCCTCTTGAAGTGCCAGGCTGACTCTAGCTAGTCATCACTTAAACAGTGGTTCTCAGCGGGGGCTGTTCTGCCCCCCAAAGGCGCATTTGGCCAAGCCTGGAGACACTTGATTGTCACTACTTACAAGAAGGTGCTACATCCCGTCAAAATGCCAAGAGTCCCTCAGTGGAGAAATTCTGCCTTGGAAGAGGACAGTTTTCCCCTCAGGATGTCCCCAAGCTCATACCCTCTGCATTGCTTACCATTCTCCTCAAACCCGAGACCCTGAGAGAAATGCAAAAGGAAAAGGGTTAAAACCCATCAACTTCACAGTCATTAGGATGGTAGGATGGCTATTATTAAAAAAAGGGGGGGGAGGGGACAGTGACAAGCGTTGGTGAGGACACTGGCGGGAATGTAAAATGGCGCAGCTTCTGTGGAAAATGATATAGTGTTTCCTCCAAAAGTGAAACATAGAATCTCAGGATACAATCCAGAATCAGCAGACAACCCAAGAGCTGAAAGCAGGGTCTCAAACAGATTCTTGTACAAACAACTGTTTATGAAAGCATTACTCACAGTGACCCAACGGGGGACACAACCCAAATGTCCATCAACAGAGGATCAGGTAAACAAAATGTGATCTCTGCAGACAATGGCATATTATCCAGCTTAAGGAAGTCATGAAATTCTGAGATCTGCTCTAACAGATAAATTTCAAAACAGTAAGTGAACTAAGCCAGACACAAAAGGACATATTGTGGGATCTCCCCTCATATGAGGTGCCTGGAATAGGCAGATTCATAAACACAGAAAGCAGAACCGTGGTTGCCCAGGGGCTGAGAGATAGAGGAATAGGGAGTTCTTGTTTAATGGGCACAGAGTTTCTGTTTGGGGAGATGAAATGATTCTGGAAATGGGTAGTGGCATTGCTCAAAAACATTAATGCCACTGAGTTGTACACTTGAAAATGGTTAAAATAGTAAATTTTATATTATGCATATTTTATCACAATCACCCCCCCCAAACTTGGGGGGGTCACAGCTCTTTTAGCTCAAACAGCAGCCAAGGTCAGCAGAGTCCCCCGCTTGCCAAGACCCTCTGCCTGACCCACAAAGGCCCAAGCGTGGGTTTGCCAGGACTTCTGCCAGAGCCTGACAGGTTAGCTGAGGATTGGCTGCACATGGCTTTGATTGCGCAGGGCCCAGATTGGATTTCCCGGGACCGGAAACAGCTGGCAGCAATGCGCGCCCCCCTCCCCGCTTCGGTCACCAGGAGGGGATCACTTAAAAGTCTGAAATGGATGGCACGAGGGAGCTTCCTGGAAGGCCTTTTGGCTTCCATGGCGGATTCAGCAGGACCGTCTTTCTGCAGGGAAGAAAAGAGGAGGGGGCTGGAATGAGGATGGTGCCAAGTCCTTCTGGCGGCCCCCCAGTCTCTGCTGCACCCGTGAGAGGTCAGCTCTGCTCAAGACAGAGCTACTTCACTTCTCTTAGTCCATTGCACTAAGGGGCATCTCACACTTTGTGGATGTGCGTGTGTGCCCACCTGGGAGGTTTGTTTACCATGGTCCTCTGAGTTAGTGATCTCAGTCTTTAGAACACAGGAAGGATGAATCCAAGGCTGTGGGGTCAATTCCAGTTACAAATCTGTTACCTTTACACAGTGAAAACTGCTTTGGGTCTCAGAGAGCATCCTGGTCTCAGCCGGCCAGCTGGCACGGGTAGATCGATAAAGGGATAGGGATGTGCCTGGACAAGCCGTCCACACCCAGGCTTGCCCCAGCCCTGCAGGAAATGGAACCGTTTGTACAGCAGGGAGTCGTGCCCAGGGATATCGGTAACTGGCACAGGGCACATGCTGATTTTCACACAGAGGATGCTGCAGACCCCAGGGTTACCCTGTTAGTCGTAGTCAGCACTTCCAGCAGCTGAGTTAACGTCATGATTCTCTTTTTGAAGCTGCAGGCAGTGTACAGCATGTTTACCCCAACCTTTCCCAATAGCCCTTTGGGGATCCCATTGAGAGGAGTCAATAGCCTGTGAGGGTGGTAGCCGGGCAAATGTGGGTCCTCAGCTGTCAGGACTGGGGTATCCCTATATCCAGCCCCTGCAGAATCCACAGGCCATCGGACCACTCTCCTGGTGGAGACCCTGACCGGTAGTGTTAGCCAGGCAGCAGGACTCTCCTCAGATAACCACAGAAAGGCACTTCACCACGGGACTGAGGATAGGGTCACAAAAACCACGATTCTCTAAAGCCTGGATGCTAGGGGTAAGGCCACACTCTGATGCATCCATCAAGCCTGTCCTTGTCCATTGCCTACTTGTGCAAAGTTTGTGGCAATATGAGAAACAACAAATCTCTTGAAATCTCTTTATCTCTCCACCCAAAATTTAGTGTAATAATTCCCATCCCTGTGTTGTGTTCATGTTATTCTCCCTGAACAGGTTGCCTTCCCATTCTTACTCATTTATTCGATTTCTCCTGGTTTCTACCCATCTTTGTCCATCCTGTTATTTAAGCAAGTGTAGGCAAGCCATCCTATAAAACGGGTTTCTTCTGGGGCCGATTGTTTGCAACTCCAAAATCTGCCACCAGGTGGCAGCAGCATGCTGCTCTTTGGTCTCCCGGGCCCTGCTGGGAACCCACCATGGACCAGGCGCTCTCTTGACCCTACAAGGACCCTAGGTATTACCACCCCCATTTTACAGATGAGGAGACTAAAATTCTGAGAGGCTAAATAACCAGCCCAAGATCACGTCTGGCTGTTTTAAAAGCCCACAGTATTTACGTTGAATTGTGCCCTGGAGGCAGTTTCTTGAAGTTCCTTACTCTATGCTGCCTTTCTTGTCATTCATTGTATGTGCTGCACACTTGGCAGTACAGTCAAGGCCCTCTCTGTTCTCGTCTGGCCCCCGCCTTGGGGACTAGATAGCCACTTTCCATGTTCTGAACCTCCCCCACCTTCCAGGCTACATGGGACTCCCAGAAAGGGTTCAACGCCTTGTAAGGGCTTGACTGGTGTGACTTTCAGCTTGGGGAGACTTGGGGGGATGGTGCTTACTATAGCTCTGGGGCATGGGGCTGTGGGTAGCATCTTAAAGAGGGGGAGGGGGTGGGACTGTGTAGCGGGGGTTCAGCCTGTCCGTGCCATCCAGCCCAAAGTGTGACCTCACAACCCTCCAGCCTCCCCAGCTTGCCTTGGGTGCCCTCAGCTCTTGTGAGCATAGAAAGAAAAAGTAGATCCAGGTAGGGGTGGACTTCCATGGAGGAGGGATCGGGGAGGACGGGGCAAGACTCTGAAGAGCTCCTGGGAGCACAGCCCATGGGAAGTGGTTACATCAGCTGAAGGGAAGGGAAGTGGGAGAACCCAAGAGCAGAGGGAGATAATGGCGCCTAAGAGGAGTGGCAGGGCTTCCGGTCAGTGTCTCGGGCATGAAGAACACAGTGAGTGTGGCGTCTTCTCATTCCCATGACGATGATCCTTTCAGGCTCCGAGGCTCCCTTCTTACTTCCCAGTGTCCTTTCCACCTGGGATGATCCTGACCTAGTACCACTTATTCAAATTCCTGCCCTGTCCCCAGAGGAAGGGCAGAGTCTGCCAGCAGCTCGGTGCTCCTGCCAGGCTGGGTGGGATGCTTTCCCCTCAATATCTGGATGATAACAAAGGCAGAGGGGCAAATGGAGCCAGGAGCCAAGCTCTGAGCGGAGTGTAAAAATGCAGGAGGTGGGAGTGGGAGCTTACAGGGCAAGAAGGGGCAAGAAGCAGACAGAGAACACAGAGCTGGAGCCAGGAATCCATGGTTGAAGGGGCAGGGGCAGGGTGCTAGTGGGAAATAAGGGGAGACCCAGCTTCCAGGAGGTGCTGTTGAGCCTCCGATGTGGCTCAGGAGGGCTGCTGACAGGGTGGGTCAGAGAGGCCCAGGAGACGTGTTGGACTCCACAAGTGGAAAACGAGGTTCTGGAGGTTGGCTTCTAACAGCAGCAGTCTCCAATCCCAAGAAGAAACCCCCAGAGCGGGTCCCCCCCAAATGTCAGGGCTCCCAGACTCCACCTGAGACAACCCACAGCTCATGGTGCACCTTCATTTAAAGTGGTACTGATGGGGGGGCAGCAATACCGCTGAACTGGCTGCGCTGGGAAAATACCGCAAAAGCTACAGGGCTTCCGATGGTTGGACTGGGATTTAGCTGGGATTGGATGGCGCTGTAGAGAGCAACTTCCTTTTTTTTTCCTCTCCTTAAGATTTATTTATTTATTTTAGAGGGAGAAAGACGGAGAGAAAGAGCACAAGCGGGAGGGGCAGAGAGAGAGGGAGAAGCAGGCGGAGAAGAGGGCGGAGCCAATGTCAGGACTCGATCCCAGGACCCTGAGATCACAACCTGAGCCGAAACCAGGGAGCCAAGGGGAAGGCACTAGAAAGGGGAAGAATACAAACACCAAACAGGACAGATAGATGCCAGTTTGCTCCCACCTTCTGCTGCCATTGCTGCCACCAAAGGAGACATCCCTCCGTGACCCCCCAAACTGACCAGCCGGAGCATCCGTTCCTGCAACCCCCTTAGCCGTCAAACTGCCCTGTTGGTAGAGAGAGAATATCTAACCCACCTAAGAAGAATCTCTGATAAGAACCCATACTGTTAGAGCAGCTGGAGTCAAACATCTTTCTTATATCACTTCAATTATTATTAGGAATATTATTGTATCACTTCAATATTATTATTAGGAAGCAGAGAAGATCAAGTGTCCAACTCAGCCCTGTGTTACTGTGTGGTTATATTCCGCCCACAGGCTCCAGAATCTGGGTGTAGCTGCCGTCTGCCTGTCTCCTGATAACTCAGGAAGCCTTTTCCCACGTGGAATCTTGCTTGAGGCTCCGGGCAGTGGTGGAGTAAGCCAAGGCCAAGAGACTGGAGGTGACCCACCCCAAGCCACGGAGCTGATGGGTGAGTCGGGACTTGAACCTGCATCCTGTAATTCCAAATCTCACCCTCACTTCATTTCCTCCCTTCCTTCCTTCCTTCCTTCCTTCCTCCCTTCCTTCCTTCCTTTTATTTCTCTCTCTCTCTCTCTCTCTCCCTTCCTTCCTTCCTTCCTTTATTTCTTTAGGTTGGAGACAGGTGGTACAAAATAAGATCAATCTGGGGAGTTTTTTAAAAGCTAACACTTTCGTTTTGGAGGTTGTCCTGTATTCTGTGGTGATTTCCTTCCTGCTTTTTTTTTTTTTTTTTGGCATTGAAATGTCCTTTCTTGATGAAATGATGCTGATTGTGGATGGTATATTAACACTTTTTTAATTCAAGTCCTACTTGTCACAATTCAAAACTGACAGCCCTATGTTAGCCTCCAAAATTCATATTGGAAACTTCTCTGGGGTTTGACAAATGAGAGGCCCAGGGACAGTAGCCTGGGGTACACAGTGGTCTCAGACTTCCAGGTGCTTCCAACAGCTGGGAACCCAGCCAGATCCAAGTTTTCAGACTGTCCCCACTATAGTCCACATCAGGGATGCTGCTTCTTTGCCGAGGAAGTGACAGCCCTTCTGCTCCTTGGCTGCTGCCGCTGTTAGGCCCATCACCACCTCATGGGTGTCAGCAGGGACGGGAAAGACTCCACTCAGGTCAAACAGGTGGTGGATTCTTCCAGGGGCTGCAGCTGCTTGCTGTCTCTTGGGAGAGAAAAAGACCTTGCCATATGTCTTGAGCAACTTTGTTATCTCGAATATTCTGTTATGCAAAATGGACTCAGTACTACACCATTTGGAAGAGAGGTTTGTGAACTGCTAGATCTCAGCTGTGTACTAGCTTGTAACCTTCCAACGCCTCCTCTATGCCTACATGTTAAAATGCAAAATCCTAAGCTTGGGTCATGCCCATGCACAGTCTGGCCCCACTGCCCTTTCCAGGAAACCCCAGTATCCCCCGCCACCATTCCACAGTCGTCACAGAAGCCAGTCTGTTCTGCAGCACCCCCTCAGTTTGCCCCATCCCACTCCTCACCGGTTGTCACACAGTTGTTTTTAGAGTGGGAGACAGGTGGGGAGGGGGAGAGGGAGAGGGAGAGGATCTTAAGCAGGCTCCACACCAAGCATGGAACCTGACGTGGGGCTCAATCTTGTGACCCTGTGATCATGACGTGAGCCAAAATCAGGAGTTGGACGCTTAACTGACTGAGCCACGCAGGCACCCCCAAACTCTTTTTTAAAGTAAGCTTTACACCCAGTGTGGGGCTTGAACTCATGACCCTAAGATCAAGAGTCTCATGATCTATGGATGAGCCAGCCAGCCACCCCTGCCTTCAGAGTTTTATGCTGAGTGGGGAGGAAGGATGGAGCTGTAGCTCGATTCCCTATTATCCAAGGAAGTCTGCCACATTTGAGATGTGCTTAGCATCTTCCAGTTGGGATGTTTGCTATGCAAATTTTTGCCTTTTTTTTTTAATTTAATGACTAAAGCTCCACCAAACTACCCCCAATCAGATGTCAGCATTTCCAGGGACCCTTACTAAGAGAGTTGTAAGAAAGGATATTTGTGAATGGAATATGACTTGATTTGCTTTATGTCTGATATAAAAGCTGGGTGTTGTGTGGGCTCCAGAGCTCCCCTACAAACCACTCTGGCCCCTTAAGTGGGTGACACATGCTCATCTAGACTTTGGGATTTGTAGGCAACCCCTTTGGCCGAAGTCCCTCACACTGACAAGTAGACGGGAGCCGTGAATCTTATGTGGTCCCTTGGTCTGATAACTTCACCTCCCCAAGTCATTTTGTGCAGTGACAATGTGAAGCTCTTGTGTCTTCGGGACATATTAACTTCCTGTCATCAATGTGTGACAATACAGAGTCTTCCCAGCGAGCTCACCCAGGTTTCAGTGTCCATAGTTTCTTCCTGTAGGCATGACTGACTGAATCTATTGCTATATGGTTGACCAGAACTCTAATCCTCTAACCACATGGGTGGTCTATTTGGCGGAGCTGGCCTAACCCTAGCTAGGTTAGCATAAATTATCCAGTAGCTGGTTAGCATAAATTATCCAGTAAGACCCAAGAGGCCCACCATGAATAACAAGACATTCCTATCATCAAGAAACCAAAGATTTTAGCAGCTTCCTCCCAGGAGCCTGGACAAAGGCCAGACCTCTGTGTTTGTAAAGTGAAATATCCACGACACACATCTCTAGGACAAAACAAAGTCTCCTGGGGTTGTTCGTTCTAACATTCCACCATGTCTCTTAGATCAATGGCATAACACTAAGCACAGGTCAGAAAAGTCATCACATGGAGCAGAGCCCAAAATAATGTGGCCAAAGTGTGAGGTTCTTCTTATCTGTCTCCAATCAGAGATAAATTAGAGTATTTAACAGGATATCTCCCCTGCACACCCTATGCCCTAGTGGAAAACTTCCAAAAATAGAATTTCTCTCAGCTAAGCTTTGAGAGCTGTTGAGTCAATTTACACTCCCTGATAACCATTGGAGAGCAGGTATTTCATGTTATGGCTAAGCGTTGAACCATGTGTCTTAAGAGTCTGCCCAGTGCGGTGTGGGAATGATATCCTCTGATAAACGTAGAAAAGCTAATGTGGATACGTACCTACCTACAAAGACCCGCCCCATCCCAAATGTGACAAACTTTGGAGTATCCCTAGCACCTGAATGGATTAAAAATATATCCCACTTTCCAAAATGTATGGGATATATCAAATTAGCAGCATTTTTTCTGACAAAAGAACTTTCCAGGTCTATTTTTTAGTGTAATGCTTCGGCAAGCAAAGGTATTCAAAACTCTGTAAGCTCAAGGAAACCTTGCGACTGTGCATAAAGTAACTTTTAAAAAAGTTTCGGCAATCAAAACAATACATTTTAATGAATCTCTGAGACCATCAGTACGCAGTTAATAATGGGGAGACATAGTTACCATTGGATCCATTTTTAAACAATTGTGTCTATTCCCTGCCACATCTGATGCTTATTTAATTGGAACCCATTGATTGTGTACAGTCTAAACGGCCCATGGAAAATAGTGTGCACGTGTCATCACCACAGAATAGGCTTTGTCAAGCCGGGATCAGAAAACCTCGGTCTGCTTCACCAAATCTGTTCTTTGGGGAAGTTTACATCAACTTCACTGATTATATCCACTTCCTCTCATTTTAATGGTAGAGAAGAGCAGACCCATGCAGTCACATTACTTTCATGAGTAGATATCCCACAGTCAATGACAAGAAAAACTGGCAGAAATTAACACTCTTCTATGAAGCAGAGTTTATCAAGGTAGTAACTGCCCAGGGACCCCCACAAAAGCCAAGAACCAAAATCATCACTCCGCCCTTCTTCCCTGTGCCTGTGGCTTCCCAACAAGTTGGCCACAGAGCCCTCCTGACAACTTGTCTTGTCCTAAGAATGTGGTTGGATCTAAGGATTCATTATCATCAGATTTACCTTGTCTTAAGCTTCCCAGAATCAAGAAAAGAAGTGCTCAGTCCAAACTGCTTTCTGGCAAATCAAGAAGCAATGTCCACCAAAGAAGTCTTTCTGGACCCCACGCTGATTTTGTGTTTCTGTGATAATGTGGTACCGTAATGTTTAGCAACGTCACTGTGCCACTTTCTAAACCACGCCGGGCATGTCATCAGCGAAGTGCAAGATTCTTTTTATAAATAATCCTCCGTTCACTTTGTGTGAATATTTACATATATGTGGGCTTGGCCATTACCTTGCAAGAAGGTAATTACATGTATTCAACATTCCATAGGACCCAGCCGTGTGCTTTACGCCAAACAGGTGCGTAACAAATGATCCATTAAATCGTGGATGGGTTTTAAGTCAGCACATTAGAGACTCCCCTGCCCCCCCGCCCAGGGCAGAATCCCTAAGAGAATTTGTGATGTTAGAGTTTGGATATATATAGGAAATATGACTGATGCAGTGCACCTGAACTCCCTCTAAGAGGAATTTTGAAGGAGATCAAAAGAGAATCGTAATGGTGGGAAAAATGAAATCGTTTGCATTCCACTTGGCAGTTCCGGAAATGTAAGTTACTCTCGCAGTATGTATAGCCCTAGAAGGTTCTAGTCCCAGCACACCCTAGAACAAGTTGGCAGATTCTGGTTTCCAGGTGAATCCAGAACAGCTATAGCCCAAGCACGTAAATTACTGTGTACTGATCAGTTCTCGTGGATGCTCCAAAAAAAAATTTTTTTTGCTATTTCGATCAGCCATTGCTGAAAATGGTTGCTGGTATCCTAGAGGAAAAATAATATCTTCATGGTTCACAGTTTACAAAACACTTTCATGTACATTATCTCATCAGGTCCCTTCTAATAGCCAGGTAAAGTAGATACTATTTTTGGAAAAGGATGGCTTAGAAATGTTGCACCTTGTCCAAGTTGGGCGGGAAATGATGTCTCAACAGTGGGATTTCAGCTTCAGAGCTTGTTCCCCCCACTCTGCCATGGCTTTAGGCCATCCGACCCTGAAGAACATACTTAAGTGGATCAAAAGGACAATGTGGACCCAAACCCAATCTGACTAAAAATTACTCTCTTGCACATTAGTAATTTCAGTGTATTGCAGGGGTCGTTTTGTACACTTTATTGTGTGTAGAGGGAATTCTGCCCAATTTTCAAATTGGGGGAGGGCTCAGTTCTTTTATACTTTACTTATAATTCATCCCCAATCAGTGATTCTGGTCTCCCTCATTTCTAGTCACAAGAGAGTGGAACAAACAAAATGTCCAATCATAGAGGATGTATTAGATCGACCTCAGTACATTGGCTTTTCTGCTTGAACTTGGAGAACCTCTCTGTCTTTTCTGTTCTGTCACCTGTGATGCTCTGGAAGCTGGGTTCCCATGACCTTCTGGTCTCAGCCTCCCCTTGCCCACCAGGTTCGGGCAGGAGTCCAGGGGCCATGTGACCACAGGAGTGACAAACCGTCTGCTCAGAAATGCACCAAATCACTGATAGGGATGGGGAAGCAGCCGCCTGGATCAGGTGTCACTCACACCAGATATTAAGGGCCACATGGTGATGTGCTACTATAAAAATTAAATTGTAAAACAGTAAAAAAAATCCACCCTCTTTACTAACTTCGACTATAGACCAAGGCAATCTTTTCTCATCCTACTCAAGAGTTTCTGCACTTTTCTTTTTCCTCTCCTACTCCCATCCTTTTTTTTTTTATTTTTTTAAATTTTATTTATTTAATTGACAGAGAGAGAGAGAGATCACAAATAGGCAGAGAGGCAGGCAGAGAGAGAGGAAGAAGCAGGCTCCCCGCTGAGCAGAGAGCCTGATGCGGGCCTCAATCCCAGGACCCTGAGATCATGACCTGAGCCGAAGGCAGAGGCTTTAACCCACTGAGACACCCAGGCGCCCTCCTACTCCCATCCTACTGTATGTACGTATTGAGCACACACACATGCACTCGTTTCGGAGGTCCAGTCCTCCCATGACAAGAAGGATTTAAAATGAGAAAAGCTGGGGGGGGGGCGGGTGGTAGAGGAAAAGAAACAAGCTAGCTAGATCGACGTGCCTCCAGATCTCAGGGGGACTGGCTCATGTTAGAGCAGCTTGGAGACTGCCTAGTCATTTAATGAAACACAAGGAAGAGAGAGATGCATTTGCTATTCTAAAAAGCCCCAAGTCAGTGAATGCAAATGTGCCCTATTCAAGAAAACCAAATTAAAGGAGCTGCTGGGAATTCTCTGCATAGTTAAGCAGAACAATTTTCCCCCCTTTAAGGCCATGTTTACCCTTCAGAAATCACATACCCTTAAGCACAGAGACCCAGAAATGCATCATTTTCAGGAAGGATGTGTTGCATTAGCCCAGCCTTGTCCTTCAAAGGAAGAAGGGAAAAATTCATCATTGCCCTGATGTCTTCTGCCACTCTGCGAAGAGAGAATGGGCCCCAGGGCTCCCATCTGACTCTGAAGTGACAGGTGTCTAGAGCAGTCAGAGCCTTGGCCTCGCTCTAGCCTACAGACACACTCCAGCGTGAAGGCAGGTCCAGAGACTGCGACCAGGGAAGCACCTTCCAAAGCCAAAGACAAGAAATAGGCAAATGAACAGGTATGTGAAGAGCTTGCACCCCAGTTCCTGAAATTTGTCACTGGGTGACTTGCAATGATTGATTCGAGATGCATATTCTTTGCTTAAATGGTTAAGAGAATTTTCTTCCAATTGTTCTGTCCTCATCTCCAACCAGCTCATGTTGGTTTCAGGTTATGGAAATGCACACAGCCTAGCTCAAAGCTCAGAGGGGATTGATGGGAGGATTCAGAGATCTATCGCCTATGGAAAAACAAAAACAAGCCCAGTGTGGGCGGGGACATCTCTGCCTCTCTCTGGGTGTCTGTGGGTCTATGTCTCTCTGTCTCTCCCCCACTGTGTGTCTCTCCTCTTGTGAGGATTTTCCCTCTTGCTCTCTCCACATTGGCTTCTCTGGTTGGAAGGTCCTTCCCAAAGCTCCCGAGGACTTATCTGCAGTGCAGGCAACCAACAAAGACTGATGCCAGTTCTGATTCTCAATTCCAGATTCTTAGAAAATAGAAGTTTGTGAGCACAGAGAACTTACCCCTTGTCTTTATGGAACTGTAATGTAATAGAGAGAAAAGGACTCTACTAAAAATAGGCATAGAAATTTCTAAGTTACTAAGTGAGAAGAAGTTGTACGCGAAAGTACAGACTGCGGTGGTAGAGAAGAATGGTTGGGGGAGGCTAGACACTGAATGTTTGTGTCTCCCAGAATTCAGGTGCTGGAACTTAGTCCCCAAGGTGATGGTATTTGGAGGTGGGACCTTTGGGAGGTGGATTGGTTGTTCCTATAAAAGAGGCCCCAGAGAACTCCCTCAGCCCCTTCCTCCATTTGAGGATACAGCAAGAAACATCCATGAACCAGAAAGTGAGCTCCCACCAGACACACTACAACGGTCTCAGGAGCTCCGCTGTGCTAGGGGTCACGGCCATGGTGTGAGATGTTATAGGAAGTCCACTGGGAAGCAATGAAAGAATTTTCAGCAGAGGCATCCCTTTCCTGTTTGTTTTAAAAGATCATTCTGGTGACAGCAGGAAATGATAACTGGAAAGCAGCAATGGAAGCAGGGAGGCCAGTGAGGTGCCCGTCTGAAGGGTCCAGAGGAGAAACTAAGCTGGCTTCTTAGTTCAAGGTTATGACAATAGAGACAGAAGAGAGGGAGTTGGAATAAAGTTGGGGAATAGAACTGGCAGCTGTTGGGGATATTTTATGTGTGTTGGGTGGGGGGGCAGCTGAGATGAAGGGTAGAAATAAGAACTCTCTCCCAGACTTCTGGTGAATGCAGGTGCCAGTACTGAGACCAAAAGCCCTGGAGCAGGAGCAGATGGGTCACCAGGGGAAATTGTTCTGTTTTGGACACATTTTACTTCTGCTGCCTCCAAGACATCAAAGGACAGTGGAAGGGTAGGTAATTGTGTATATGTATATAATGCTATATATGAATCAGAAGAGAGATCTGGCCAAGAACTATACACGTGAGAGCCATCAGGATCAAGAGGGTTTTTAAATCATGGGAATGGGTGAGGTCAGCCAGGGAGAAAGTGCAGAGTGAAATGAGAACAGGGCTTAGGACCAAGTCTGGATAACTCCAACATCGGGAGCTTAGGGAGAGAAAAATCAACTAGGAAGTCTGAAAGGACATAGCTGGAAAGCATAAGGAGAGCTGGCAAGCTGGCTATCACAGAGCAAGGAAGGAGAGGGGGCTATCCCCCCTTCCATTCAGCACCCCAGAAGGTGTTAATTAGCTGCTATACAGAGCTAATGTTGACTCTGTCCCTATTTTCCTTCCAGCCCCTTCCTGTTTTACAACTATTCCAAGTAACCTTTTTACTCTAAACTGTAAGCATCCAGTCATCCTTCTACTCACCTATTCATCCATCCATCCATCTGTCCATCTATCCACCCACCTATTATCCATCCATCCATCCATTTACCTAACCACCCATCTACCTATTCATCCATCCATCCATCCATCCATCCATCCATCCATCCATCCATCCATCCATCCAAATCTTCACTTCACTAAGGTGCAGGGCACGCAAGAGTCCACAAGGAGGAGCCCTCAGTCTTCTTTGCTTTCACAGATCCTTTTCCTTCTCTACGGGTTTTTGTTTTTCGGCTCTGAGGGAATTGTGCAAAATTTGCTGCACGTACGTATAATGATATCCATTCTGGTAGCTGGTCTTGGGAAAGAGCCTCAGATCTCAGTTTAATTATATGGAGTTGTGGTAGTAATAATAGCATTAATAGTAACACCGTGATTGGAACCATCTTCCTTTTAATGAAGGCAAGGAATATTTCAGCGTCCATGTTTCCCTCACTGTGTTTCCATACAGTCTAGTTTGCTTCTGACACATTTAAGCCCGCTTTCCCTCCATTCACTCCGTTTCTTTCGACATTGGCTTTTTTTTCTCTTCCAGCCTGTCAGCGTGAAAAACCCTCACGTAGTGACGCAGTGAAGGCCGGCGTTGTACCTTCACAGGGGCTGAGAGACTGTTTTCTGTTGTGCCACCTCATTCTCCCCCCACAGCGGAGGCCCACCCTGGTTCAGCCAGATCCCTGCCCGTGGCCCGCATCCTCCCTAACTTCCACCACCACTAGAGCCCCAAGTGTTCCCATTTCAGTGGGTCCTGTCTTCCTGCCATCACCCAAAGTCGCCTTTTTATCATGTCTCCACGAGGCCTAGAATGGCGGTGGGCTTCTCCCAAGCTTCCCCACACACAGTCACACGAGCCTGAAGGATGCCTTGTGACACAGATGATACCCTAAGGCACTACCAGCCTATCCTCAAATCTTCGACTGTGTCAGCCTTTGCTTTTTGCCAGTTTCTTCTTTCTTTCTCTAGACCGTTTCAAAGCAACTTGCAAATGGTGCTCTAGCAGCCCCTCGGCCTCTCTACTCAGGGCCTCTTGGCTCATTCTGAGGATGCCAAGTCCAGCCCGGATTTTCCCACGCAGAAGCCCTCCTTGGTCTTTCTCTAGTGCAGGCATATCACATAACACTCGGCTCTTTTACATTCTCTTTTCCCTAAACTCTGAGCCAATTCCATCAGCCGGTTGCCTCACACCCATCTGGGAAGCAGGTAGCGACATAAATCCTCAGAAAACAGATAGACTCCATCAGCTTGTGTTTGCCACAGCAGCTGATGAATTAGCGGGATGAAATTTCCAGCGAGTGAGAGCCGTTAACACGCAATGGGTCCACCAAAAAGAGGTTTTTGAGTGTCTTTCCCTGGGGGTCTTTCAAAATAAAATGAACCTGCTTCAGATGATTTAGGGGCACAGATTAGATGACTCTTCAAAATTCCTTCCAGTGCTGAGTTTCCACGTGTGTCTCCCAGACTCTGCTCTCCGATTGGGATGGACGGCACCCACCTTCCCCACCTGTGTTTTCTGTTGCCCCACTTTCATTGACGGAATGAGTTAATTTCTTGAAAGTTCATCAGAAACATATCTGAAGCATGCTCTGGGGGCACATATGAAATCTAGAAACCTGAAGTCATTTCTGTCTCCGAGTAACAATTAGGCATCGATTCCCACACTTGGCCAAGTCTTGGCTTTGCCAATCTGATGATTTTCTTTGCCCGTGTTCATCTTACCAAGTTCTGAGTGAATGGACGCTTCTTCGAGCCACTGAGGGTCTCCCGAGACATAGTTCAAAATGTGGAATTCTTCACTTGAGAGGTTAACTGTGAGCCCCCCATAGATGTGTACACCTGCGAAGCCTTTTCAATTTAAAAGCCAACGAGGATTGACTGTCGCCATCTTGCTCAGCCCCAGTGCCTCGTATGGATTAACTGGGGGGCTGTTATTCCAACCACTCACTTGCTCCGCAAACATTACTGAGGACCCACTCCCACGACGTGCTGCGCCCGGGGCTAGGGAGACTTCCAAACACACAGTGCAGTGAGCGAGGCTGCCTTCCAAATACAGAGCACATCCTACGACAGAGGAAGGACAGAGCAGGGAAGAGGAAGAGAGCCTGGACTCTGGAGCCAGACACACCAAGCTGCTTCTTTTTTTAAAAAGATTTTATTTATTTATCTGACAGAACAGGGGGAAGCAGGGGAAGCAGCAGGCACGGGGAGAGGCAGAAACAGGCTCCCCGAGTAGGGAACCCAATGGGGGCTCAATCCCAGGACCCTGGGATCATGACCTGAGCCAAAGGCAGCCGCTTAATGACTGAGCCACCCAAGTGTCCCTCTTCCTGGGCTTCTCTCCAGCCCCAGCCACACCGCTCCACAGCTGTGTGACTCTCTCCATTCTTTTTTTTTTTTTTAAGATTTTATTTATTTATTTGACACAGAGAGAGAGATTACAAGTAGGCAGAGAGGCAGGCAGAGAGACAGGGAGAGGAGGAAGCAGGCTCCCCGCTGAGCAGAGAGCCCGATGCGGGCCTCGATCCCAGGACCCTGAGATCATGACCTGAGCCGAAAGCAGAGGCTTTAACCCACTGAGCCACCCAGGCGCCCGATTTTCCCCATTCTGCTGATACCTTGATCTTAGGCTTCCCAGCCTCTAAAACTATGAGTAATAAATGTTTAATTTTTTTAAAGCCTGCTAAGCCTTGGTATCTTACTCTGTGAAATGGGGCTAAATGTAAGATGACTGCAAGGGTCGGGTGAGCAAATGAATGTGAAATGTTCAACTAGTGTAACCAGTGTGTAGAGCCCATCAAGCACGTATGACTGCTCCCAGCCCCCGAATTTAGCTAGGCTGTTTGATAGAAGCCACGTCTCAGCCCAGGGCTGTATTCAAAAGAAATATAAATTCTCCCACAGAAGGTTTTGAAAGGTGATATATGCCTTCCCTGAAAGTGTCTCAAGGAGGCAGAGAGAGAATCAAGTTACATAGTTGAGGGAGACCTGGGCTCCCCGGCAAGGAATGTTATGCCTCTCCCTCCCTGTGATCCCACCTCTGGTCCATGACTCCACCTCTTTACCTTCCAGAATCCTCCTCACCCTCTCCCAGCCTCCCATGCTCTCATGCTCTCCTTCTCACTCGTGAACCACCCCAAGCGCACCCCCGTTCCACCTTCCCGCCACCAGGAAACCTCCTGGAGCATCGTGAGTTGGTTTTAAGCGATGCCAGGCATTTATGAGCATTGCTAAGGACTGTGGAAGCTGTCAGCTTGAGGGAAGTGATTTTCCCCACTTGTGTTAAACAAAACTGGATTTTAAAGAGAAAACTTCCAGGAGGATCTGAAAGGATGGAGGAGAAAGTAGGAGAAGGAGGAAGGCAAAGCTTTTCCCCTGCTTTGCAAGGCAGAACGGGCACTCGTCCTTCCAAAGCATGGAGGGGAAGACTGTATGTTCACCGTGCGAGGAAAGCTGGGTCACCAATCACGCTGACATGTGAGTGGCGTGCATTTCACAGGTTCCAGGGAGCCTCTGCTTACTCCCCGCCACCCCTGCAAGAGCAGGGCACTCTGCAGAAGCTCCGAAAATGCAGGGGAGGAGCCCTCGTCTCTACCCGGCAACCCAGGAGAACGTGCACATTCCCCGCCTAGGAAGAAAGCACAGAAGAGACGCATGTTTGGTGATGCCACTGGCCATCTAGCTCCCCACTCCCAGGCCAAGGGGACTTCCCCAAGGTCACACCCTGTCTCCAATGAGGAACAAAGCATTAAAGGATCTGTATTCAAAACAAAGTTGGTGTGCAGTGAGCCGCGCCCAAAGCCTCTCCTGGGGCCCCAAAGCCTCACGTGGCTCTGGGTGTGATCTGGCCACTGTGACAGCAGGTGTCTGGAGACACACTTAGCAACAGCTCTCTCATACATTAGCAGAGCCATCTCCATTAACCTTGGCTCTGTGTTTAAGCAGGTGCATTTTAAGGCGGATGGAGTCTTTAGTCTCTCTTTAGAGAGACTGAAATTCACTGAGTACATTCCAGCAGCTTTACATATGGGATTCTACTGAATTCTTGTTATAATAGATTGGTGCTATTATTCCCTTTTATTGATGAAAAACTGAAGCTGCAGGGTTTTGAACAACTCACACGAGGTCACAACACCACGTAAGAAGCAGAGTTGGGATTTGATGCCAGATATATCTGATTCCAAAATAGCTACGTATCCTGGTCCCCTTCCTTTAGTGTTTGACATTAAAATTAAGGCCCATCAACTCTTGTAGATCAACCTACACACTCGCAAATTAGAGCTTGATGAAGAGACCCTCGAAAGAATCATTTTCACAGAAACAAATCACACATGCCGCGCTCCATTAAAGTCATCAATCCACCCGTGACTCAAAACACTGTAGATGCCTTTTCCGCCCCTGGATTTACTTCTTTCCTGGGCGTGTTCCGGGTGGACAAATGACCGTGACATCTGACATGAGGATCGCATAGGCTCTCTCTGCAAATGGAGGAGGAAATTCTCTTCTTGAGAACTTCGGGGTGCAGGTCTCAGCCCGATACAGGGTCTGAGACAGTTGGAATACCCAAATCACACTGAACAATTAGCTGTTCAGTGCTGCTATTCACCATTTCAGGGGCCAAAATAAACCTGTGTAAGTTTTTTCCCCACAAAATGTAGAATCAAACTGCAAATGAACCTAATTCCTTCCCTTCAAAAGCACATTGCCCAAATGGGCTCCCTTTGTTCACCCAGTTAATGAACACTCCTCACTGACAGGTGAAAGACCAAAAAGAAGAAAAAAAAAATCTTTGATTAAAAAAAAAGAAGAGTCACTTAATCATTACCCACCTAGTCTGGAAAGTCTACTGAGTGTCTGAGGGGGCTCTATTAACACTTCCTTTCCAAAAAAAAAAAAAAAAAATCCTTCTTAACTGGCACCTGGCTTTTTTGTTCTTACATATCTTATTTGACCTTCCCAAATCCCATCTGGGTCTCTAAGGAGATGGGGTGTGGTGTCTCAAAGAGAAGAATTAAGGGAAGTCAATGGGCTCCAGAATCTTGGTTCTTTTATCTTTCCTCTGCCGCTTAGAAGTAGGACCTCGAGGTCTGACCTGACTTGCTGAGAGGCTGGGCAGAGAGAAACCTACAAAAATGAAGCAAGGCATGAACCCTTTGAATACTCAAGGAGATGGGAGAGGAAAAGCCAACCCCAAGTGTTCTCTCTGTCACACAGCCTCACGGTGCATCCCTGGAAGTCTTGTGTCTGTGGCCCGTCCACCCTGGATGGCCCTCAGCCAGGTCATCATGCCTGAGACCCTTGCTGGGGAAAAAGTGGTTTCAGCGGCTTCCCACACAGTGAAGAGCACGGGATGGCCTCGTTCCCCAAGACAATGACCACTGTCACTTCTCAAAGCTCCTGTGAAACTCTCCTGGGAGGCTCTGCAAAGGACTGGGTCTGCCCCCTTCTGGCCCCCATGTTGCTACCTGGAGCATTGTTGACTCTGTATTAATGACAAAAATGAAAAAGGATGCTGATGCATGCCAACCAAGGAACTAGAGGGAAGACCCCTCTGAATCCTCGTGATGCCTTGGCAATTGCAAGTGGAGGAGACTCTTTGAAAACTTGGGCTGGAAAACACATCACTAGCCATGTATGCGGCCATTAGAATCCTAACCAGATGGGAGGCAGGAAAAGGACAGCGGCGAAGCACCTCTTGCACTCTCTCAGCTACTTGGAACAGCGAGGCGCATCACCAGCTGAATTACTTATTGTGCGAACAACGCGTGCCAGAAACTTCGGGTACCTGTAATTAGCGGCAGAAGGGAGTTGGCCCAGATTTATAGATTTCCCTATAATGAGATCATTACTTTCTACACTTATCCAATTCTGTGTGAAGACTTTCCTTATAATCTCCTCACGACTTCCTCAAAGTTTATGCAATGCAGGAAGCAAGGAGCTTAGAGACATAAAACTTGGACGGTGGCTGGAGACACTCAAGGGCCCCCAAGAAGGGTCTGAAAGGTCAGGAGCTCCGGTTTTAAACTGGCCTCCTGCGATGTGAAGGGGTCTCAAGTTGCTATGTTGTGCCTCAGTTTCCCCATCTGTAAACCGGGGAGAAGACCACTCGTGGATCCCACAGGACTATCGAAAGGCTAAGAATTCTAAGAGATTGAAAACAGGCTGCAGGCATAAAGCGCACAGGCAATTTGTAAGGGCCCCTTATTCTGAGACAACCGAGGCACATCAAGGAAACTCAGGTAACGTTTACTGAGCCTCTGCGGTGGGGGGGCGGGGGGCAGGAAGTGATCTGGCTGCCGCAGGTGAGGCAGGAATGACTGGAACAGCTAAGTCCCTGTCCTTAAGAAGCTTACATGCTAGTCAGAGGAGACAGAAAATAAACTGTCATATAATGTGATGTAATATAATAATTTCGGGTACTGATAGGCATGCTTTAAAAATAAAGAGCAAGGGGCTGGAGGGGGCTGCTGTGGGGAGGGTGCTGTTTAAGACAGGGTAGCGGGATGCAGGCTCTCTCACAGTGTGGCATGTAAGCAGACACCTGAAGGAATGTGAGGACCAGGGGCATTTGAGAAAGGAGCACTCTAAGCCTGGTGCGGGGCGGGGGGGGGGTGGCGGGTCGCGGATTGGAGCACGGAATGCAAAAGCCCAACCACTGCTCAGTATCACAGTCAGAAAAGAGACAAAGATTTGCCCCTTCCAGTAGAGGCCGAGCAGGGGAGCTCCAGCGAGAGGCGGAGACCCCGCCGAATGCCCAGGCTCCCGTCTGGACAGGAGCAGGTGAGGACGTGGGAGGGCTGGCTGCAGTCTGGGTGACTCCAGCAAGTAGCTGACGACCCGCGACTGTGTTAAGACGCCATCTGGATCCCACGGTTTTCTGAGACCCATCTTTCTCTGACTGTGAAGATCCTTCTGCCTTTTTTTTTTTTTAATGGGGGTTGAATTGTGTTCCCCTGAGCTTTGTAAGTGGCTCGACTTACACAAAACAGGACCCGTCCCCACCTCCGCCGCCCCCCGGGAGGGGCCGCCAGCAGAGCCAAGCCAGCCTCCTGCTCTTTACCCACCAAGTGCCCATTACCCTCTCACTAAATATTATCTTTGCAAGGGCTTTAGCAAAATTACAAGCCACTTTGCAGTCTGAATACACCCCACTGTAGTGCGTACATTATCCTAAGCCATAAAATGTTTTGAGGTTTCCCGGGATGGGAATGGGTATAAAATTACAGTCCATTATTATTATATATTTCTTTTCATTACTCTTTGTTATATTTCTTAGGTCTCAACAAAATAATTCTTGCTCCGCTGACTGTTTACAACCTTTGGATATAAGTAGGTGGTCCCCAAGGTCCCCCCAGAACATCATTTCTGGAGCTCTTCTTATTCAGCTCTTTCGATCTTTCTTCATAAATCCAGTTGTCCTTCTCCATCACTCCCGTTGCTTTTCCCCCAACATTCACCCCATTTGTCTGTACCTGGCTGGTAATTAGAGCTGAGCACAGCTTTCCAGGTGGGGTCTCAGCAGGGTCGTCTGTTACTCCAAGTGGGCTTCGCAGATCCGTCTCCATCTCCTCCTGGGCCCCACATTTCACCCCAGACAGCCTAACACAAAGTGAGCACAAAGGAGAACAACACAAATATTACCCCGACCCAGAAAATGGGTCCTGGGAGGAAGATTACAAAGCTGGACCCTGTTCTGTTTACAGCCCAGAAGCAGTCCCAGGAAGACAGTATAAGGAGAGTGGGGATTCATTTTCTCCTTCATCTTCAGTAATGAGAGAGCAGGTTTTACTTCACAGTGGAGACATTTTGTCTTAAATGTAATTAAAATCGGCATGGGGCTGAGCTGTCTGAGGTTTCTCTCCTTCCAGAAGTCACTAGAAGGTTCCTCTTCAGTGAGATGAGCCTCCCGTCCCAGGAGCCAGCTGAGGGCACCACTCAGCGTGTTCCTCCTCTCTTCTCCACGCTCCTTCCCTTCTCCCCAGTGCTCCTTCCTTGCAGAGGGCAGTTTCCTAACTGCTCACAGACCGTGACTTGGGACGAATGCATCTTCTCATCGGCAGGTTTAGGTTTAGGGAAGGGGAGAAAACCACGTGGGCAGACGGCTTGCGTAGGTCATGTGAGTTGGTCACAGCTCTCTGAAAATTTTGTCAGCTCAGTTTTCCCTCATCTTGTTCACACACCCCAGTCCTGGAGAACATGTATCATAGTGTAGGAATCTGACAGGGGCTAGGGAAATGACCCCAAGCAGATTAGAACGTGGTTTCGTTGTTATTATTTGTTGGTTAGTTTTTGAGAAAGAGAGAGAGAAGCATGTGTGTGTGAGTGGGGGAGGGGGCAGAGTGAGAGAGAAAATCTCAACCAGATCCCCCCTGCTGAGCAGGAAGCCCGACGTGGGGATCCATCTCATGACCCTGAGGTCATGACCTAAACTGAAATCAAGAGTCTGACGCTTAACTAACTGAGCCACCCAAGCACCCTAAAATGCAATTTTAAACTGGATTGCCTTGGGCATATGGTCTCATTCTCCTGTCAACTGTGTGCTTTGGGGCAGGCAACCTAATCAACCTAGGCCTCGGTTTCCTCATCTGGAAGACAGAAGCGTCTCACTGGGAGTTTGTGAAATGGAAGGGAGAGGGACGTAAGGAAGGCTCCTGATACTTAACAGTTATTTATTCAATGTTAGTGTTTCTTCCCTGGGAGGGAAACCTATAGTTGGGGACTGGTTCTGGTAGAAATCATGACATCTCATGCTTACAAAATTTCTGTAATTATCTCTACTTACGGAAAGTTAGCGTTTGGAGGAAAAAAAATTCAAAGACTACAGTTAGTCAAATCCATTAGCAAGACAGCCTAGAAGTTCATAACCTAGCTTTGATCTGCAATTTAGAGGAAGGAGTTTCCAAATACTTGAGGGATCATTTTTCCCCCTTGATGTGATGTTGGAATTTAACTCCCATTAACCGTTACAGATATAATGAGTTGGCAAGCAGGGGAAACATACCCTCTAGTGCTTAATGAACACAAAATAAAACATTTCCTTTTATCTTCAACATCCACCAGAGTAATTTGAATGATGATATTCATATTCATGACACATAAGACCCTTCCATCAGCTCCGTATTGTCACTAAGACTCCTATGGAATGCCAATAAGTATGCTGAGATATTTTTTGATGATACTGTGTTCTGGAAGCTGCCACTGCAGATGAATCACGGGGTCCCAGGTCAATAGAAAGTGAGAAACATTCCACAGTTGCTGTGTCTTTCCACTTGAACCAATGGATGTTGGTGGCCTTGAAGTAATCACTTCCACATAGAGCGTAAGTCACCTTTAATAGAGCTCTGCCACCTGATGGAATGAAAACAGGGTGGTGGCGATAAGGAAGGCCATTCTCCTAAGCATGGGGTTCTGCAGTTTTCCCAGCTAGGACTAGAGAGGGCAGACTTGGGAGTTTGAAAAGGACCAGGAGCTAGGGAGGAAGGATGTCAGGCTGTGCTCATGTCTCACACTGAACGTGAGAAAATCTCTGCAGTGAAGCCAACTCTCTCCCTCATTGTATCTGTAGCCTTGAGGCACAAGTCTACGTCTTTCATGTCTTTATTTTCTCCACCTTTCTTAGCACAGAGCCTGGGCCACAGTGGCTAATGGTTTGAAGCCTTCGCTGTGCACCAGGCCCTGTGTCGAGCATTTTCCATCATATCAACTTACCTGTTTTTCATTACAAGTCAAGGAGAGAAAAAGATAGTATCATTATTCCTTTTTTATTAAGATTAAGAAACTAAGGTCAGTTTAGAGAATTCTAAAAACTTGTTCAAGGTCACCCAGTAGATGTCAGAGCTGAGACTTGGATCCAGGTCTGTCTGATGCCATCATCATCTGTGGTCAGAGCTACCCACTCTGAGGTACTCAGAGAAATGTTTGCTCAACAGCACTAGAGTCAGTAACGGGGTCAGCATGTGTGAAGGCCGTGTGCCTTTTATACATGAGTCTAGATGCAAACAGTAATTCCAGTATGGGATAATTCTGGAAGAGGTGCATAACATTCCGTAAAGGGCCATATAGTTAATATATTTTAGGCTTTATCATAACTATTCCAGTTTGGTGTTACAGCATGGCTGAGGAAAAAAAAAAACTTTATTGATGAAAACAGGCAGTGGATGGATCTGCATGGCTTCCCCCATCTGGAATTTGCCAATTCTTGGTCTTGCCAACAAAAACAATGGCTACATTAAGTTGGGGGACAGGTAGCCCCCAAAGAAGATGGAGCAGAATTTGATGCTCTTTCAGGAACCCAGAAGGAAACAGGTAGTGCACTCAAAGAGTTAACTAAATAAAGTTTCATGGCAGGACTTCCCACAGAAATGTGTACAGAAATAAGAGAACCAATGAAGGATGGTGACATGTCCAGGAATCAGTAACACTGGGAAGACGTTACCAAACTTAGGCCTAAAAGGACAAAGGGAAGAACATTATTACTAGAACATGGCATGAGCTATATTCATGAGAAAGGAGCAATCTCTCAGGGATTGTGGCTCTAGATAGGAAGATGGAGTCCTTGCTTGAACCATGGCCCAAGGGATGAGGTGCAAGGGGAATAAAACCCAACCTCTCTCTCTTCCTGCCCTCTGATCTCCTGGCATTCTATTTGCCAAACTCCACTGGAAACCAGGGAGAAAGGGAGCCTGAGTGATGTGTTCCACTTGAGCACAGTTCCCAGGGCTCAAATCAGGACAGAAGAGTAGAAAAGGGACCTGGAGGGATAATGGAGAATGACTCATGGTTTTCTATGACAAAGTTAAGCACTGCTCTTCCACTGAGATGTTGACTAGTTTTCATGAATCAACCAATATTCTTCTAAACTTCCCTTTCCCCATATCTTTTTGGGCCAAGAAACTAGAAAAGGGTATTTTCTGGACAAACTAGTAGTGTCCTACAGAATGTAGCTCTTTTTGGAGCATAACCTTGGAGTTCCCTCTCCAGATTTGTTGGAAAAGGCTTATTATGTACAGTTGTCCTGTGTGCCATCTGCTGAATGCAAATGTGAAGCCAGATAAAAACTGAACAGCACATACTGGATCAATGAATGCCAAGGGAGAGTTAATAACACTATTAAGAAAGTAGATACTAGAAGTTATGATCTCTGGGTGATTTTTTTCTTGATAATTTTCTGTATTTTCCTTTTATTCTATGGTAAACAGGAATAAAAAACACCCCAAAAATTAAAGAAACAAGAAGAAAGAAAAGGGAGATCTGTTCTAATAACACACTTTATTATTCAGAAAAATGTCAAGGTTTACAATTCTAGGCTCTCCCAAGAATGTGTTACTGCCACCTATGCAGACTTACTAACTCATTCACTTACTCATTTCACATGTGTTTATTGAGCAGCTACTAAGAAGCAATTAGGAAGCTAAGCATTAGGATGCTGGTGCTGAAAAAGATTAGCACAGTCCTGGTTATATGAAGGCACCAGAAGTAGATGAATAAGGCTCAGGCTCCTTGACCTTGAGGTCTTCCCAATCCAGATACATTGAGTACCCAAGAGGGTATGTGTTATGAGCCAGGTAGGCAGAGGAAGCTACAAGCACCCCAAAGAGGCACTTACCCCACTTAAACCCCAGGTTTAAGCTTCCTCGAGGATATAATGCCTGCACTTCTATTGGGAGATACACAAAATTTATGCAGAAGAATAAGCATGGCAAGGGCAGTCCAAGAAGAAGGACCAGCACAAGCAAAATGAGGCAAAAAAGTGGAGGTAGGTGGCTCTAGAACATTGCTGTCCAACAGAACTTTCTATAATGATGGAAATAGTCTATAAATCTGTTCAAAATGGCAGCCATGGTCACATGTTTCTGTTGAGTGGCTAATCTGACTAAAGAACTGAGTACTCCATTTTATTTAATTTTAAATACTTTAAATTTAAATAGCCACATGGGACTAGTAGCTACCAAGTTGGATGCACAATGCAGTTCTAGAAGAAAAGGTTGGGGGTAGATAGTGGTTCACAGCAAGAGGACCATCAACTGGACAGTTTTTGATGGGCAATGGGAAGCCACTGAAGAGCGTTAGTCTGGAAATGACCCATGGTCACTTGTGTTCCTGGCAAAGTGCAGCATGTGGAGAATGAAACAGAGGGCTGAGCAGAACTGAAGCCATGAGCAGACATTCGCCAGGCGGCCCTAAAGGCACCAGAGACCTCGACAGATGCAAAGCGACAAAGGTCGTCATGTCTGTGCCCAGGGAGTCCCAGGCGGTTCTCACAACTCAGGTTCTGGTGCAGGTGACGGTGGATGTGAGATGAGGCTGGGAAGACGGGGTGTGGAGGGCCCTGGAAGGAAGTTTGGGGTTTTTCTGTAAAGAGGAGGTCAATGAAGGCTGCTAAACAGAGAAGCAGATCTTAGGTGTGACCTTGAGTTAACGATCAACCTGTCTGAACTTCTATTGCATGTCGTGGAACTGTGAAACGCGGATAATGAGCCCCCCAACCCCGCATGGGTCTGTGTGAAGGTGGGGCAGCTTTCTTGCAGCAGAGCAGCTGCCTGGCCCCCTCTCACACTCACCCCACCTCCAACCCCCCCCCCCACCGCCCTGTTACCATGTGGCATCTCGGGGTGTGCTGCAGCTTCCCTCTTCTCAGCTGTCACTGCCACAGGCTTGACGCTGAGCCATCTGGAACCTCTTTTCAAGTCCACCCCCCCGCCACCCCCCATAACACCCCCTACACTGTTCCACGAAATTATGGGTGTTGGGGGCATGGAGGAGGAAACCAAAGCTGACTCTGGAACAATGACAAAAAGCATCCGTATTGTTAGAAGCTTTGTTAATAAAGAAATGGCCAGACTTTTCTTTGTAACAAAAACCCGGACCCCCACATTGGTGCCTCGTGAGAAACAAAGTTGGGATCAATTCTGAGTTATTTTGATTTTGCATGAAAGAACTGCCTTCCCTCACCTCTTCCCCCAAATACAAGCTCAGGGGAGTGGGATAGGCTTGTTAACGGTGGAATCTCCCAGGTCCACGTTCAAAGTACGATTATTCTCCAGCAGGTGATTGGGGACTGACTCTCCCTTTCCCAGGGCCTGATGCAATGTCCAGGAATCAGAGCCCAGCCGGCAAGGCTGCTTGCAAAAACCACACTTGGAAAAAAAACCATAAAAACAAAACCAAAGACCACCTGTTGCCACATCATTGAAAACTTTGGAAAGCCTTCTGTGTAGGAATGAGTTTTCCTTGTGTCAGAGAGGTGGGCAGGGACACCAAACCTTCTCTGCCGTGGAGCTGCTCTGACCACTCTCCTTGTTACTGTTTGCCGAGTTACTTGCTCTTTCTGAGCCATCTGTTGTGGCTGAAGAAAAGTTGGGGGATCTGAAGCATCCTGGAGGAAATCTGGTCCTGGATCAACAGCTCCCCGGTGACCTGACCCTTGTGCGGTTGTGTGTGGGTGTTAGGCCCAAGCTTGAAAACCCCCTGATCCGTTCTTCTCTGTCCTATTAGAACTTGTTGAAATACCATCAGAGCAAAACGAAGGAGAAACTATCTGCTATAAACTTTGCAGATATGGCCTGTAATCTGCGAAGAAACAAAGCCCCGTGACAATGAAGTCCCAGGACATAATTCACAGCAGAGGGGAAAAAGCACGTCCAGATCCCGACTCAGCCAAGGAGCCCAGGACAACCTGTTCCATTTCTCTGAACTTTGGTTTTCCTTTCTGTGTCTGTAGAAGAAGAAGATGATATGCTTCTCTCTTTGGGGTGTGACCAAGTAACACTTGAGATAGTGTAATGGGAAACATCTGGCAAAATGCCTGGTGCAGAGGTGCTGTTCGATACTTACCAATTATCTTCAAGATAATTGGCATGCAAGAAAGTAATTTATTCATTTGGCAAGTAGATATTGGGCGCTGCTATGTGCCAGGCACTGTGCTAGTTACTGGAGGAACATACAAAGCCCCTGGTTTCCTGGAGTCTACTATCTCATGGAGGACACAGAAATTACAAGTAAATCTATAAAAAGACAGCTGATAATTATGTTAGGTAATGGTAAAATAAAGAAAATAAAGCAGGATACATCCAGAAAGAATGTCAGAGGATGTTATTTCAGAGGCGGTGGTCAGAGGAAAAGACTCTTTGAGGAAGTAATTTAAGCACAAAAGATAATGAAATGAGGGAGATTGCCATAGAAAAAGCTGGGGGAAGAGTGTTCTAGGCAGCAAGAACAGCAAGTGCAGAGGCCCTGGGGCAGGAATGTGCTCAACATATTGCAGCAACAGCAAGGAACTCAGTGTGGCTGGAGAGCAGGTTCATAGGGAAGAGCGGTGGGTGAGTGGAACAGAAGTACCAAGGGCTGGGTCATAAACTGGAGTGTTTTGAGAAGTGCTGGTAGGTTCATGTGTGTTTATCGTGTCTCTCCGATGAAACTGAAAATCTCTTGGGTTGGGGAGCAGAGCAGTTATGACTCTAGTCTCTAGAATCAGATGGATCTGGATGTTAGCCAAGTTCACAACTTTATGTCACTTTGAAAAGGTCTCTTAATCTCTCTAAGCCCCAATTTCCTTCTCTGTAAAATGGAGATCATAATAGTGCCTATCCCACTGGATTTTTATGAAGATTAAATGAGATAATTTTAGTAAAGTGCCCGGCATTAAGTGCTCCATATGTTAGCTATTATTATTGAGGGCAGCATTACCATTCTCTGCACTTTTCCTTTATCAATCAACAAATACATATTAAGCTCTTCTTACCATTGCAAGCTTTGTGATATATAATCCCGTCCTTCCCACATGTGTGTTGAGCACATAACTCGACTCTTAATTAATTTTTATAGCCTTACAAGACAGCAATAACTTTCTAACCTAGCAATCAGCTGACTGATAACTCTATGCGGAACCCAAGAACCAGAAAGAAAATAAAATATGTCTTTGAATTCCCAAAACACCTGTCAGAAAGATTATGCACTAAAGCTATAAACTTGAATCACAAAGAGCTCTTCATTCCTTACACGCTTTTAAACCCAATCACATGCTCAGTCAGTCAGGCTTCTCAGGTTACAGAGGGTTGGAAGGGACAGTGGCCAGAGGCCAGCCCGCTGAATGTACGGAGAGCCACAGTACAGAAGATGAAATTAAAACTAAAATGTGGGGAGAATTCCAACTATTCACTCACTCCTTTGTTTATTCAGTAATGCATTCACCTAACAAATACTTATGAGTGACTGTTGTAAGTGAGGCACTGTTGTTGGGAGCTGGGTACACAAAAGTACCAAGAACATTACCCTTGCCCTCTCAGGGCTTGCAGTGTGGGGAGAGGAGAGGAGAGGAGCAAGGGATCCACCCCAATAGCATGATAAGTGCGGGGCTAGGGTGAGTACCGGACAGCAGAGGGCGCTAGAGGAGCACCGATCAGTCTTGGGCCACCAGAGACCATTTCCTGGAGGGGATGGGGGGCCATTTCGTATCAGGGCTCTCAGGCCGTGGTTCGGCCAGTGACTTAGTAAGAATCACCACATTGCAATAATGGCTGCTCAAAACCGCAATGCTGCATGCACAAGATAAGGGTAGCCAATGTTCACTGCGTTGGAATTGATAAGGTGGGGAATTACGTGAAGACATCCATTCAAAATTATTTCAGTACAATTTTTGGTTCACTTTCAGTCCTAAAGTTCACATTACCTGGAAATTTTGGCTAAATGATCATGTTGAAATCTTGCCCTCATAGCACTAACATTTATTTCCTTGGTGATAGTAGATCTCTGAGGAATTACTGTTAGGCTGACAATGCAGGAGGTATACTATATAATATTTTATATTGTTCATAAGTATTAAGTTAAATATCTACTTTGGACTTTCTTTTAACTATCTGATTATAGGGAGAAGGTTTAAGAATCTTTCTTTCTTTCTTTCTTTCTTTTTTTCTTTCTTTCTTTCTTTCTTTCTTTCTTTTATTTAAGAAGCATTCTTAACTGTGGGAGTCCTTGGTACAATTTTGAATCAGTTAACTTGAATCAGTTATGATTCAAAACTCAGTAATAGCCAGTTGTCCACCTGTTTGGTTTATTCAGAAATACATCTGTTGATATTCGACACAATGCTATTTGTTAGAACAAAAGATTGAGAACAATCTAAAAACCCAACAACAGAGGACTGGTTAAATAAAAGATGGCAGATCCCAGGGCCCCTGGATGACTCAGCTGGTTAGGCGTCTGCCTCCGGTTCGGTTTATGATCCCAGGGTCTTGGGATCGAGCCCCACATCGGGCTCCCTGCTCAGCAAGGAGCTTGCTTCTCCCTCTCCCTCCGCTGCTCCCCCAGCTTGTGCTCTCTCTTTCTCCCTCTCTCTCAAATAAATGAACCAAATATTTTTTTAAAAAGATGGCAGATCCATAAATGAACTATTAAGCAGTCAATTAAATAAAAAACCAAAACGCTATTGTGCTAATATGGAACACTCTTCAAGATACATTTTTAAGGAAAAAAACAGCATCTAAACTTTTTAAAAAACAACCTATTTTGTAATACATGAGAGGATGCACAAAACAGTGACAACGGTAGTCTCAAAGTAGGGGTGATGGGTGACTGGAGTTTAGGAGAGGAAGAAAAATTATTTTACACTGGTAAATTTTTATGTATTACAAATTCAAAAACAAATCTGCCAACAAAATTTTAAGTGAAGAAAAAGTAAAAAAAAAAAAAAAAGTCACCAATCCCAAAGGGAACATGTTGGGGCAAGATGGTGGTACAAACTGAGCAAGGGTAAGTGAGGGCTGCCTCCTCCGTGTCCTGCCTCTGTCATTTGTGGTATGATTAGCGGTCATAAGCCAGCCTTCTGCGAAGAGAATCTGTCTCAGAGATGGGTGTGCTCCATGCTTTAAAAATGTGGATACAAAGGACTTGGAGTACGCATTTCTCCAAAGAAGACATACAAGTGGCTAATAAGCACATGAAAAGATGCTCAACATCACTAATAATTAGGGAAAAGCAAATCAAAACCACAATGAGATACTGCCTCACATCCATTACGATTGCAACTGTCAAACAAACAAAACCCCAGAAAATAACAAGAGTTGGGGAGATAAATGGAGAAAAGGAACTCTTGCGTACTGTTGCTGGAAATATAAAATGGTGTGGTTGCTGTGGAAACAGTATGATATTCCTCAAAAAACTAAATATAGAATTACCATGATCCAGTGGAATGATCTAGCAATTCCACTTCCGGGTACCTACCCAAAAGTATTAAAAACAGAGTCTCAAAGGAATATTTGTATGCCCAGATTCATAACAACACGATTCCCAATAGCCAGAAGGTGAGAATAGTCCAAATGTCCATCAATAGATAAATGAATAAATAAAATGTGGTAGATACATACAATGGAATATTATCCGGCTTTAAAAAGGAAGGAAATCCTGACATACACTACAGCAGGGATGAACCTGGAGGACACTCTGCTAAGTGAAATAAGCCCGTCACAAAAAGACAAGTACTGTATGATTCTACTTAAATGAAGAACTTAACTAGTCAAATTTATAGAGCCAAAAAATTAAGATGGCTGCTAAGGAGGGAGAGAAGATGGCTGGGGGGAGAGAATAGGGGGTTATTCTTCAATGGGTACTGAGTTTCAGTTTTGCAAGATGAAAAGAGCTGTGGGAATGGATGGTGGTGATGGTTGTACAACCGTGTAAATGTATTTAATACCACCGAACGATACACTTCAAAAGGATTAAAATGGTAAATTTTATGTTATATGTACATTAAACAATTAAAAATATTTGTTTTAAGATTTTATTTACTTAAGAGAGAGAGTGAGCTAGAGCACACAAGCAGGGGGAGTGGCTGAGGGAGAGGGAGAAGCAGACTTCCGGCTGAGCAGGGAGCCTGACACGGGGCTTGGTCCAGGACCCTGAGATCATGACCTGAGCTAAAGGCGGATGCTTAACCGATTGAGCCACTCAGGTGCCCCTAAAAATTTTTTTTTAGGGCGCCTGGGTGGCTCAGTGGGTTAATGCCTCTGCTTTCGGCTCAGGTCATGATCTCAGGGTCCTGGGATCGAGGCCCGCATCGGGCTCCCTGCTCAGTGGGGAGCCTGCTTCCCCCCTCTCTCTCTGCCTGCCTCTCTGCCTCCTTGTGATCTCTCTCCCTCTGTGAAATAAATAAATAAAATCTTTAAAAAAAAAATTTTTTTTTAATGTGAATTTGAAGGTATCCAACAGATTTTCCAATTCCTCAATAAAATTCTTAGGTTTTGCAGCCAGTTTCACACACTTACCTGAAAAATGTGAATTTGAAGGTATCCAACAGACTTTCCAATTCCTCAATAAAATTCTTAGGTTTTGCAGCCAGTTTCACACACTTACCTGAAAAATCAGTTTGGCATGTGTACCTTACCTGCCTGGCCCCACGTGCATTGAAATTTGTGAGCCTTAGAAAATATATTTAACTTTCGTAACCCTCAAAATTTCTCCCAGGAATAATAATCCCTATCAACCTTACATAATTGATGGAGGGGTTGTTGAGTTATGTGCGGAAGCGTTCTTAAGCTAAAATTGTCAGACACCGTGATGTACTGTCTCCAACCCACCCCCCCAACCCCGAAACAGATCAAAGCAAGTTTCAGGACGTGGATTAGTGACAGCTTCACATGCACTTAATACCTGAGTTGGGCAAAGGGTGACAGAACCAGTGTAGGGAAATTGAAATTAAATGATCCCATGGGTCTGTTTCTTTCCCTTAAAATCTTCTCAGCCATACTGGGTTGGGCGGGGAGAGGGGAAAGCATGATACGTAACTCAGACATGTCATACCATGTAGAAAACTTGGTTCTCTGCTATCATGTTTACTAGAAGTGGTATAATGGTGTCTTTTCCTCATAGTTAGATTTTCAACCTCAATTCAATAATACAATTTAATAAATATCAATTTAAACAGAAATGGAGGAGGAAACTGCAAGGCACATACATCATCAGATTCCTGCCTTCCTAGAGCTTGTCCACAGCCCCAGGCACTGAGGACTGGCACTCAGCAGCACTTTCAACTCCTTTCCTGTTTGCATTTAAGAGTCCCCTAAAGGGACGGCTGGGTGGCTCAGTCGGTTAAGCATCTGCCTTTGGCTCAGGTCATGATCATGGTTGTGGAATCAAGTCCCTCATCAGACTCCCTGCTCCTCGGGGACCCTGCTTCTCCCTCTGCCTGCCGCTCCCCCTGCTTGAGCTGTCTCTCCCTCTCTCTCTCTGACAAATAAATAAATAATCTTAAAAAAAAAAGGTACCTAAAAAGGAGCTGGTTTTACTAAAGAGCCTTACTTCTCCCTTCCATCCTCCCTTCCTCCACTTGTCTGTCTGTCCCTCCAACCCTCCCTTCCTTTTTTTCTTTCCTCCTATCTTCCTTCCTTCCTACCATCCAATCTTTACTAACTGAACATCTGCTCTAAGCCCGACATAGCTAGATGCAGAGGATACTGCGGCTAATAAGACAAAGTCCTCAACCTTTGCCACTAACATTCTGGTCAGGAAGATTGCCTTCCTAGCCCAAACTCCAAAACTCTATGTATCTTAATGTAGTACTCTGAAAAAGAAAATCTGTCCTTGAATCATGTCCTTGAAGAAGCTAGAGTGCGTAAATCTATCAATACGCTGGGGCATTGCTTGAATCTGACCTCTGAAACAAACAACAGGAATATTTTGACTTTATAAATAATATCTTAAGTATATTTATAGTGTGTCTTTCCAGGACACAGCTCCAAGCACCTCAAGATTTATGTGATATAGAGAGAAGAAAATCATCCTCATGTGGTACATATGGAAAACAGGTTTTTCAAAAAAAAAATCAAGTGACAAATCTCTGTAGGATTATCAGCTTGAGGACACTTGTCAAGCAGTATCCCACAGGAGTCATCTTACTTAATTTTTTTGTCAACAGCTTGGTTAAGTGGATTTTATAAATGATCCAAAATTTGTCTGAGTGGCTGGAACTAGAAGCAAAAATGGCTTTTAAAACAACCTTGACAGCATTTCCTGCTGACAAACAAGCGGGCGGAGATGATGAACGTTCCCAAAGTGATAGGTCCTTCTTCACCAGGGAAGAGGGTTGTACGAAGGTTGAACTCATTGAGCCCGCTGCTGTCGAAGAAATTCTGTTCATTCAAGGATGCTAGAATTTTGAACTCAGGGGAAAAAAGAAGGAAGAGTCTGTGAGATGAAGGCTTGCCTCTACCGCCTACTTTCAGTTTTACGATGAAACAATGAAAATATTGACATTGAAATGGCCCCTAAAACCCCTCCAGGGTGTCCCACTTGTTGATTTGCACCCTCTTGGATCCAAATTCCCTCTTCCTGGCTTTGCACAGGGAGCTGGAGCTGGATCCTGTGGACATTTTATCCTCTTCCAGGTGACCCAATGGGGAGCTTTGTCACGAGCGGTGCTACGGGAGCAGAGCGGGAGGAGGTGGTCTGTCTTCCTGGTTCTGGTGTTGTTCTTCTCTCTTCTTGTTCCTGCAGCCCCAGGGATACCCCATGGCCCTCATCTCAGGGAATTCAGCAGTACCCTTACAGATGGTTACTAGAGAGTTCTGCCACACCCTAGCCAGCTTCCTAGAAAGTACAGTACCCCCAGGAAGCTTCCTGATGGGTTGGCCAGTGACCCAGCTGGACCCCAGAGGGTGGCTCACAGCGAGTTTTATCAGCAGCTGACTGAACTTCTCTGCTAGCCAGAGGGCCCTAACCATACCCTTTCTAGTAAGGCCTGAATCTCAGTTTGGCTCTCAAGAAGGCCCTCTTCCAGATTTGTTCCTTGCTTGGATTATCTGCGTTGGTCCTAGAGAGTAGCTGCTTCTTGTATCTGCTATTTGTATAATCTTGGGAGTTTCTTAACTCCTTATAGTAATGAATTCTCTGTTACTAGTTTTTAATTCTTTACATTAAAATTTCCCTGTTCATTACTGTGTGATTTCTGTTTCTTGCCTAGACCTTGTTAAGTATACTCATAGCCAACAGAAATGTGTGCCGAAGACTTCACTAGAAGCTATGTACAACAAATTCCATAGTAGCACTATTCATTAATAGCCCGAATGCCCATTACTAGCAGAAGACAGAAATAATTTGTGGTATATTCATGGAAAGAAATGCTGGAGAGAGATGAGAATAAATGAACTACAAATACATGCAACAACATAAACAAACAGAAACAGAATGTTGAGCAAAAGAAGCAGAAACAAAAGAAAATATGCTGTATGATTCCATTTACGCGAAGTCCCAAAACAGGCAAAACAAATTCTGGTGCTAGAAAGAGAGAAAAGTGATTATTCCTAGAAGGAATTAGTGATTGGGAGGGGAAACAAGGAGTTTCTGGGATGCTGGTAATGTTCTGTTTCTTGGCCAGGGTCTTGGTTATACAGATCATCATTTATACTAATTAACTGAGCAGTGCATTTTTGATGTTACATGTTTGATGTTTAAAAATTAGTCATGCTGAAAATATGTAATATTTAATAAAAATATTTAATGAAATGTACATATTTATTGAATTGATGAGGCACAAATTATTTGACTCTAATAATAAAGCAAAGCTCATTGATTCAACAAAAAGATACATGTACTTAGTATATATCAGTCACTGTATATGATGCTAAGGATCAAGAGATGAGTTAGTTATTCTTGGTTCTGTCCACAAAGGGGCATGGTCTCCGGGGGAGACAGACATGAAAATGACAACTACAATACAACATGCTTCATGGATTCGTTCAGGTGATGTGGTGGAGTGCTACAGACAGAAGAGGGAGCCAGGAAGGGTGCACTGAAAAGCTACACACAGAGAGGTGTTGTCTGACAAGGACCTTCCCTCTGCACAGTGAAGAAGTATCTACTCACTCCACTGTCCTCCACCTCCATAAAAGGATGAGCAGGAGAAAGGGGGTACTCCGAGCAGGTAGAACGGCACCTGCAGAGATGTGAATTTTGAAAGTCATTGTAAACTCAGAAAATGGAGTGTTTAATGTGGCAAGAGTCTGGGTAGCACTGGGAAGAATGGCAGGAGATGAAACTGCAGGGGTAAACTGAGGCTTGATTGTGACATGCTTGTACACCTTCTACAAGTGTGAATTTTGCACAAGGTGCCAAAGAAATTCTGTATAGCTAGTCTTCAGAGATGCCCTCCCACCCAACACCCAAATGATGCCCATGTTGGTCCTCTCTCACAGAGAATCTGGGTTGGCCAATGAAACCAATAGAATTTGGTACAAGTGACACTGTGTGACTTCTGAGGCCACTGCAGCTTCTGCCTTAATCTCTTGAAAAACTTGTTCTATGGCGTGTCAAGAATCATATAAGAAGTCCAGAGTCTGAGTCCACAGTGTTGTGAAAATGCACAGCCTAGAGAGACCCCGTGGAGAGGGCTGTTCCTCAGCCCAGTCAAGCTTTTCGGTGACTCCAACCTCACCTGACATCTGACCACAACTGCATCAGAAACCCCAATGGAGAATGGAGTAGTGGTGTGTTGAATGTGTATAACATAAAGAACTGTGAGAATGATTTTTGGGGGATCTACACTATATTTTGAATCTCTACTCTTCAGGGTGTTCTATTATGCAGTACTAGACAACTAGAATGGACATTCTGGTATAGAAGCATGACATAAAGAGTATGAGTTTGTCTTTAGAAACACAGTCTGGAGACAGCATGGAGGAAGGTTTGAAGAAGGTACCAAGACATGTTCAGAGGCTTTCACGGGAGGGTAAGTGGACAGAAAGGGTGGAATCTAGAGAGACTTGTGAGGCATACTGACAGGGTGTAGAGATCAAATAACTGTGTGGTGGGAAGGAGAGGAAGACTGTGGAAATCTTTCAGGTTTCTGCCCAAAGATAGTAGGTGGTAGATAATGTCCTTAATAGAAATTAAGACATATCAGTGTGTCTGGGGGGCTCAGTTGGTTAAGTGTCTGCGTTTGGCTCAGGTCATGATCCCAGAGTCCTGGGATCGAGCCCCTCATTGGTCTCCCTGCTCAGCAAGGAGTCTGCTTCTCCCTCTCCCTCTGCCCTGCCCCCTGCTCGTGCTTGCTCACTCCCTCTCTCTCAAATAAATAAAATGTGGGAAAAAAAGACCTATACGGAAGGATAGATGAGTTGTGTAGATGCTTAAGCTGAAGGGTTTACAAGGCTATAATGCTGAGGAAGTCAAATAAGCAGTTGGAAAGTTTTATTTAAAGCATGCAGGAAATTGGGACTGTATGTGTACATTTATACACACATAGGTTCACAGTTATATATAATGATGGTTGAAGTTACAGAGCTGGGATCACCAATAGAAAGGGTTTAGGGCAGTTAAGGAGAGGGACTAATAATGGAACTCTAGTAGACTTCGGGCAGAGGCAGAAAAACTGCAAACAAAACTGAAAAAAAATAAGTCAGAAGTAAAAAGAGGAATAGGAGACTCGTGTCTTAGAAGCAGATGGACAAAAGAATGTCAAGAGGATGGAGCTTTCATTGTCAAAAGTCATGGCAAGATCAAGTAAGGTGAGAATGTAGTATATGGTTTTGACAGTTAAGAGATCATTAGGAGTCTGAATGAGACTACTTTCCATAATCTGGCTTTGATCGGAGAAAAAAGCAAGACTATGAATTTAGATTGCTCTTTAAAGATACTCAGTGACCAAATGAAAAACTAAGTTTGAGCAGGATCGTAGGTTATGAGGAAGGAAGAGACTAAGGACAGGTCAGCTGACACAAAGTTCCTGAACCAGTGGGAGGGGTGGGATAGAGAGGTCTTTAGAGTCAGCTGTTTTATATGCATCTGCTCTTCAAAGTGTGGTCCACAGACCAGTCGCATCAGAGTCATCTGAGAACATGCCAGAAATGCCTAATCTCAGGACACACCACAGTTCTAGTGAATCATAACCTGTATTTAAACAAGATCCACAGAAACTGGTAAGATAGGCATTACTGTTTCCATTTTACCTAGGATGAGACTCAGGCTCAAAGAAGTTGACGGACGTAGCGGAGCTGATGAGAGGCTGAGCCAAGATTCTACCCCAAGTCTAATGATCTTTTCAAGAGGTAGGAAGGCGTGTTCACAGGGATTTGTACTTTCACTCAATTCAGGGCAGTTGTTTCAGGTAATAACACCTCCGACAATCCATCACAGGTCTGTAGTTCTAGTGCCGTCCGCTGTGAGTTTGTCGTTACCGCGACGGACAAATCCCTTTCGGAGCCCTCGGCGGCCTCGCAAGAAACAACGTCGACAGCATCGGAACTTCACTTCCCAGCAAGCCCAGCGGCCTCTTTCTGCGCGAGGCATGACGGGGACCTCGGCCAGCTCTCTCCTCGGGCGGAAGAACCTTGAGGCGGGCCGCCACACAGCCTGACGTGACGGCGCGCGGCACTCTGGGATGTGTAGTCTAGCTCTGACTGGGACGCCCCCTTGGATGAATGGGGCCCAGGCTGACTGCGAACTACAGATCCTCGGCCGGCTGCGTTGGTGGCTGCCGCGGGGGAAGGGGAGCCGGCGGCGGCGCGGCCGAAGGAGGGCGGTGGTGCGGCGCCGTGGGGATGTTCTGTGCCGCGGCGGACGCAGCAGCCGGGCTCCCTGAGGTGGCGGTGTGAGCGGGCGCCTCGTCTCCGCACTCGCTCTCCTTTCCCGGCTGCGGCCATGCGCCCGGCCTTCGCGGTGGGCCTGGTGTTCGCAGGCTGCTGCAGTAATGTGATCTTCCTAGAGCTCCTGGCCCGGTGAGTGACCTTCGCGGGCCGCACCCCCGCACGCAGGGGCCCGGGGTGGGACGGTTGCTCCGTGGTCCCGCACGCTGCCGGCTCTCGCGTCACCCGTTTGCATCCCTAGGCGGGGAGCGCCGGGGGCGCCGCGGTCCTCACCCGCCTTCCACGCGCCGGGCGATTGCAGCCTCCAGTTTTCCTCGTGCCGGGGCCGAGGTCGGCAGGGAGCTCGCGGCAGAACCCAGGGCCCCTTCAGCTGTTTTCGCCATCCTGTTAATGCCACACGTTTGACCGGAGCAGAGCTCTCTGGCTCCGAACGCAGTCTGATTTTTGTACCCGCAGCCGAGAAAGTTTGATGACGGCGGCCCCCAAAGCATTTGTTTTATGGGCCGTAGAGGTGGTGGTGAGTTCCTGACCCAAACACACCCCCCGGCGAAGTCGTCCGGTGGAGTCTTACTTCTTCAGAAGGCCGGTCCACTTGACCAGAGAGAGGGACTCCAGCTTTTAAGGTAGTGCAGTCTTTAGATCGAGAAGCATGCATTTCGAGGCGTAACTTTCCAAGTTCAGAATGATTATGACGCTTTCCCAAAGGGAAACTAGGTTAGCGTTATTGGGGTGGCTCTCAAATAATGTTGAGCAACGTGCAGAGTTCAGTGGATACGAACTGTCGTTACAGAAGAGACAACAGGTAGTCCAGAAAAGGCTCAGGACTAAAAATCTCAAGTCTCGGTTCGGCCCTCCTTTTCGTTGAGCCGCTCTGGGCCTCCCTTTTCTGGCTGGAGAATAAACGGTGTGGCGTCCTCTCGTGCCGTGTGTCTGAATCTACACCCCTGCACCGACCGTGAGAACAGTATTGTGTACCAAATAGGCCAGGAGTGACGATCTGTTACTGGAAGTGAAGCAGGTCTCAAGAAGTGAGATGGTCTTTTACCCGTTATAGATGGCAGAGCCCGCACTAGAATCTAAGATACCCGTACTCTAGTCCAGTACCTTTTGCAGCCTCCCTGTTGTTTTTGAACTTAAGCAGCCCACGGAATTTTGGTCAGTGCCTCACCTGGAGCCTACTAGTAATGTATTTATTTTGTTTTCATGATACCATTCGTGAGTCATTCTGAAGCAATCAGTTTACTTAAGGTGTGGGTTAATTTTCGCTATTACAGAGCTTGAAATCTTATGGAGAAAGTGTTGAAGATCTGTCGCTTATTTTGGGCGTCGTTGGAGAGAGGTTTAAAAATAAAAAAAATGAAAAATGTACCCACTCGTCAGTCTGGTATGCTTCAAAGGAAGCTCATTTGGGAAATGGTGTTAAAGATATTAAGTAAGTGAGAAAATCAGGCCAGCCATGGAAATGAAGGGCAGAGAATTATATACTATATTATAAATATATATATAAATATAATAAAGACTTGTGTTGAATACGCCATTAAATTAAATCCTGCCAAAAGCTGTGTGATAATATGCTAGCACCTGAAGGCCCTCATTACTAAGTGTGAGCTCTCAGCTAAATTAGTTGATCTCCTGAGTCTGTTCTTTGAATTGTGAAAGGCCCGTGTTGGCTCTACCAGCCTCCCAGGGTTTTGAAGCATTCAATAAAATGCACGTGCAAAGCGCCTGAAACACCAACTCCCTTTTTTTCTTCCTTTTTTTTAAGATTATTTATTTATTTATTTATTGACAAGAGACAGGGAGAGGGGGAACACAAGCAGGGGAGGGGGAGTGGGAGAGGGAGAAAGGGGGGGCGCCCAGCAGGGAGCTGGACACTGCTTGACCCAGGTGCCCCCCACTGACTTCCTCTTGTCTCTAACAACTTTGGTTTCAGTGCCAGTAAACCTTGTATTATAAGCTACTCCTGAAAAGTTGTGGATAAATCTAACTTTACGGAATGTTTTTGTGAATTATGGGAGCTTCTATTTAGAATGCTTCGAAGAATTTATAAATAAATCCTCCTTGTTTATATTTTTTGTAAATGTGACTTTTTGCATACAGCAATAGGTTTTTATAAAGCAGTGAGGGGTACATTTATTAATTTAGTGAGTGGTGTACACCAGACTCAACAGCAGCTTTTTCCTGATTTGCTTGGGTAGCTCACAACTTACTCTGTTAAAGATCAGTAAAATAAGAGCAGGTTGGACCAGATGGTCTTTAAGGTCTTTTGTAGATTTGGCCTCCTCATAATTTTTGACTTTATCTTGGGACATCACAGTGGAAAGCTCATAAATTTTTATAGAGCAGGAACTTGCTCTTTCATGGCTTCCTTGGAACCATTATGTGCCCCAATACTGTGCCAAGTAGAACACTAAGTAGAAATGGAAATGCTAGAGTGACTTGTAGGGAGAAGGAAACATTTTTCTCCATTTTTCCCAAATTGGAAAACAAATCTAGCTTTCCTCTTTTTGATTTTTATATCTATAATTGGGACCTGTAATAAAAAGCACCACGCAGTGTACAGAGCAGATGTGAAGTCATGAGTGAATGTCTTGATCTCCCTCCCGAAAGAGCTTGGAAACAGGATGTGCGCACATCAGCTAACTAGCTCACCAAGGTAGTGAGTGTCCTATGTTGGGAAAACAATCTAAAACATTTTCTCTTTCCTATTTTATTTTACAATTAAGTGCATGATGTTGACTCAAAGAAGTTTCCTAAATCTGAAGGAAGAAATACAAAAATTCAGAGTTGCTTGTCTTTGAAGTAAAAATTTGAACACTTGCTAAAGAGAATTCAAAGTAAGAGAAATTGTTTGCAGTTGGTGATTATAATTTTTAAGGAGCAAAGTTCAAGAAAATAAGTGACTTAGGGGAAAGGATCCAAGATTTTACACTGAAGTTTTAAAATGCATTGTTCAAGTTAAAACAAATAGTTCCATTGGTACCCATACAACAGTGTGTTCCCTAAAAAGCTAAGTTGATTTTGTAAAAAAAAAATAATAATAATAATTAGGTGAGTACATTAGAGATATTTTAAAATCCTGTGGAAATAGAGGCAAAGTAGAATAGGGTTGTCAAGGGATGAGGGAGGGGACAATGGAGAGGGACCCTACTGGGTATGAGATTTCTTTGGGAGGTACCCTAAAATGGTAATAGCTGCACAACTCTAAATATAGTAAAAACCACCGAATTGTGAACAGTAATATAAGGGAGTCCGCAAACCTCACTTATTTGCTCTGGGAGACTTCCCTGAGTCAGTGCCATGTGGCCCTCCGTGTCTTTAGCAATGAAATGGGCATAATAATAACTACCCCTGTAAAATAAAGATACAATTAAAAACTATTATGCTTTTAAAAAATTCTGTGAGGAATGAAAAATTTATTTTTGTTAATTTGATAGGCAAAAAATTATTATTGTTTGCAATCTTAATTTGCATTTCTCATTGTGAATCATATAGGGTATCTTCTCTTACATTTGGAAGTCATTTTTATATACTTTTTTCTGAATTAAAACTTCAGATCTTCTGCCTATTTTTAAAAAAAAAAAAAAAAATTCTGTGAGGAATACACTTGTAAAGTGAATCATTTTTAGAAATAAATGACTTTTTATCTTTCATACAGTATTTTAGGTCATATTTACTTAAAGTGAGGCACCCTCACGTTCATTCAGCCACTTGAGTGAAAGCCAGGTACTGTGCCCAGAGAGCGGGGCACGAAGATGAATTGGACACCGTTGGTCGTCTGACCTTCCCAGTGTGGCTCTAGATTCTCACTGTTTGATACTCCCATGTTTGCCGCACTCATTACATTGTCCTCTCCCTAAGGGCTCAGGTCTCCTTCACGTCGGCAGCTCCCCAGCACCTGACTTTACACGTGATAGGGTCTCCTCAATTGTTCTGTAATTGAATTGGCCTCATCTTTTCGTAAAGAAAAAATGGGTGGGAAGTAGAGAAGCTTGATGAGCCCTATTTGGGTTAAGTCTTTTGTTGGCACTTTACATTTTCTCCTGGAATCCTCACAACAAAATTAAAAATTTATCACTTGCACTTTTAGTGGTGAGAAAAATTGGTCGAGACAAATGTCCTTAAAAGGGTTACTTTACTTTAATTGAAGACGGTCCAGTGTACAAGGTCCTGACGTTCTAGTCTTTGTCTTTTTCCCTCTGTGGCACACAATTAAGTGCTTTTCAGGGACTGGCTTATTTACTCTACAATAAACCAGTGAGATAGGCACTAATACTGTTCCACATTTTACAGATAAGGAAACAAGACTTAGGGTAATTAACTTCCATGCCAGAGAACTGGATCCTGCCTGTCATTGTGTAATTTTAACCACCTTGGGTGGTTCTCAATCCTGTGACAGCATGTGGGAACCACCTGCACGTCTTACGCAGGCGTGTGCACACACTCCCCACACACATCTTGTAGCTCTTTCCCCAGACCCACACTAGTGGTTCTCTGATCTGGCTGCACCTCAGAGTCAAGCAGAGAGCTTTGAAAAGTACAGGTTCTAGGGCCCTACCCCACAGCAGTCTGAGCAGAACTGGCGGCGGGGGGGGGNAATGGTTTTAATTAGCTCTTTGAATGAGGTCAGTGTCTTACCCGATTGTTTATGGCTTCTTGCAGTGTCTATCCCTTGAACGTAAATGCTGAAAGAAATTGTTGACTACAAAGCAGTAGTTTTCAAGAACACCTTCGTAGGCAGGAGAGCCTAAGAAGTAATAGCAGTTGTGTTGCACGTAGTAAACATAGCTCTGCACAAGAGTGGTTTATGTTTAGAGTTATCTATTATATGCTTGATGGGTGTATTTAAGAACTGGTATACTTGACCTTGCTATTTAATAGTAATACCACCAGTAGAGAACAGGGTTGTTTTTAATAAATAGCATATTAAATGTAATAGTACATTTATAATACAATAATAATCCCTCTAATCACTAGCCTCTGGTAAAGAAATGTACTTGATCAAGATGAGAAAACAGAATATGAAGGCTGAGAAGTCTGGAAGCTTCAGGGAAACAAAGACAACTGGTCACTTTGTACTTCCATTGACTGAGCAGAACCTGATGGAGGACAGACTCCAAACCACAGACATTTTAAGTAACCAGTTTTCACAGAGTGTTTCAAGAGGGAGGTCAGAAGGACTTTTTCTGCTTCATAAATGTGTTCCTAACAGTCACTGTGGAAGATTCCTCAACCCTTACGTTGATCACTGAAGAGGTTCGATTCTATTCCACTGTTTGTGGAGTACCTAATATACTTGTGTTCAGGGCTGTGGGGACAGTAGATGATTGTCGTGTTCTTCAGCCTTTTCTCCTTATTATTGCTCCTCATCTCTCCTTACCCCTGCCAAAGACCCTTTTCTGTAGACACTTTTTTCCTAATCACCCCTCCACGGATACATTATATACTGGATCATGTGCTGTATGTTTACCTGTTCTTGATACTTCAAAAAAGAGAATGAGTCTCCCCACCCCAAGAAGCAGTCGTTGCCCCCAGGGCGACCTTCTCTAAGGTGATGTCCCAGTCACCAACAATGGGTGCATGTCTTCTATTGCCAGTAGCTTTGGTGGTTCCTGGTCAGGAGGCTGTGTAAACATTCCAGGAGACCTGAGCACATTTCTGTGCTTGGGTTTTGCTGCTGAAGCTGACTAGGATTCTGACTAAAGCCCTTTTGGTGAACTGAGTATCCCAAGTACATACGACCAACCTCCCACAGTTTACTAGAAAAGTTGTATCGTAGTTCTGAGAAGGAGTGTTACCAGAATTCTTACTCTTGGCCTGGTACAGCTATGGAAGAGTAAAATAAGCAAGCTTGACATTTCTTCTCTGCGAGCTCTATTGATAGACACGTGTGATCCATGGGATGTGAAATCCGAGATAAAGGACAGTGGGTAATAGAAATCGGTCCTCCCTATTATTTCGAACTATCAGTATAACAAGTCTTGGTGCCCTTTATCTCAGCTTTTTGTTTTCCTACACAGGAAGCATCCAGGATGCGGGAACATTGTGACATTTGCACAATTTTTATTTATTGCTGTGGAAGGCTTTCTTTTTGAAGCTGATTTGGGAAGGAAGCGGCCAGCTATCCCAATAAGGTATGGCACATTGAAGTCTCTTTTTGCCTTTGTTTTGTTTTTGTTTTGTTTTGTTTTTTTAAAGAAGTTCAGGACTTTTCTGGTAACTAGATAGGAGGAAGAGTATGAGATATCCTCTTATAAGATCCGTGTCAAAGATATTAGTAGAATAATAATGGTAATTCATTTTCTGAATTTAAAATATTGCGGAACTCCAGGGAGCCTATTTTTAGAATAAAATTCTCATCGCAACACAAAATAATTATGATGGAAACAACAATGTGTATATGTGTCTAATATATGGTTGGTTAAAGGTTTAGTGTGGCCACAATGTTTTTTAATAGTTATGTATGCTAACGTCATGTTGGTAAAGTTATCAGATACACTAAGAGTGGTATTATTGGTCCTTTTTAAAAATGAATGGGCTTGGGGAATAAACAGAAGTGGTGCTTACGCAGCTTCATGATACACTAAATGCCACTTAATGGTTCACTTTAAAATCGTTGATTTTATGTTACGTGCATTTCCTCTCAATTAAAAGGAAGTGAATGGCAAGCTAAGGCAAAATTGTTGATTCCAGACCTCCACCCATTAGTCCATATTTGCATAACTGTACTCAGGGGGCCAAATAGAAAACAAGACAGTTCTAGTAGTGTATTGAAAATTCTGCATTCTTGCCGAGAGGGACTGGAAATAAAAGTGTAATGCATCGAGTTGTGACTGTGTAGTAAGATCAGGTCACGTAATAGGGATAGGGATTTTCCTGGTGTGCATGTATCCAAGGACCGGTTAAGGGTCATCATGGTGGTTGGTATTCTTTTGCAACATTCCCAAATAGCCTGCTATAGGAAATGTGGTTGAATTTTGTTATTAATATCATGCTTTTAAATTTCCCAACGTGATGCTAAGTATTCTTAGTATGTTGTTTTTTCATTGGCTTTAGTATCTGCATAAAACTTTCCATTCGCTGGACCAGCATTTACATCATGGTAGGAGCCCCCACAATTTTTTTTTAATCACTCTGTTGTTCTATTTTATCCTATTTTCAAATTTTCATTTAAATTTTAGTTAACATACGGTGCAATATTGGTTTCAGGAGTAGATTCATTGATTCATCACTTATATGAAACACCCAGTACTCATCACAAGTGCCCTCCTTAATGCCCATGACCCATCTACCCATCCCTTACCCACCTCCCTCCATCACCCCTCAGTTTGTTCTCTATTGTTAAGAGACTCCTATGGTTTGTTTCCCTCCTGTGGTTTGTTTCCCTCTCTCTTTTTCCCCCTTTTCCCATATGTTCATCTGTTTTGTTTCTTAAATTCCATATATGAGTGAGATCAAATGGCATTTGTATTTCTTTAACTGACTTATTTCACTTCCTGCAATACACTAGCTCTGTCCACGTGGTTGCAAATGGTAAGATTTCATCCTTTCTAATGGCTGAGTAATAGTCCCTTGTATATATACACACCACATCTTCTTTATTTATTTATAAGTTGATGGACATTGGGGCTCTCTCCACAGTTTGGCTATTGTTGGTAACGCTGCTGTAAACATCAGGGTGCATGTATGCCTTCAAATCTGTATTTTTTTTTATCCTTTGGGTAAATAACCTTTAGTGCAATTGCTGGATAGTAGGGTAGTTCTATTTTTAAGTTTTTGAGGAACCTCTGTACTGTTCTCCAGAGTAGCTACACCAGTTTGCATTCCCACCAACAGTGCAAGAGTCTTCCCTTTCTCCACATCCTCACCAACACCTGTTCTTCCTTGCATTGTTAATTTCAGCCATTCTGACAGATGTGAGATGGTATCTCATTGTCGTTTTGATTGGTATTTCCCTGATGAGTGATGTTGAGCATCTTCTTATGTGTCTATTGCAATCTGGATGTCTTCTTTAGAAAAGTGTCTATTCGTGTCTTCTGCCCATTTCTTAACTGGATTATTTGGGTTTTCTTGTGCATTGAGTTTGATAAGTTCTTTATAGATTTGGGTTACTAAGCCTTTATCTGATCGGTCACTTGGAAATATCTTCTCCCATTCTGTAGGCTGCCTTTTAGTTTTAGTTTTTGTTGAATGTTTTCTTTGCTGTGTAGAAGCTTTTTTTTTTTTTTTTTAGATTTTATTTATTTGACAGAAAGACAGCAAGAGAGGGAACACAAGCAGGGAGAGTGGGAGAGGGAGAAGCAGACTCCCCACTGAACAGGGAGCCTGATGTGGGGCTCGATCCCAGGACCTTGGGATCATGACCTGAACCGAAGGTAGAGGCTTAATGACTGAGCCACCCAGGCACTTTGTGTGCAGAAACCTTTTATCTTGATGAAGACCCAATAGTTCATTTTTGCTTTTATTTCTCTTGCCTCTGGTGACATGTCTGGTAAGAAGTTGCTGTGGCCAAGGTCAGAAAGTTTGCTGCCTATATTCTCCTCTAGATATTAATGGCTTCCTGTCTCGCGTTTAGGTCTTTCACCCATTTTGAACTTATTTTTGTGTATGGTGTAAGAAAGTGCTCCAGTTTTCCCAACACCATTTGTTGAAGAGACTGTCTTTTTTCCATCGGGTATTTTTCCTGATTTGTTGAATATTAGTTGACCATACAGTTGTGGCTCCATTTCTGGGTTCTCTATTCTATTCCATTGATCTACGTGTCCCAAATAGCCCAAGCAATCCTGATAAAGAGAAACGAAACTGGAGGCATCACAATTCCATATTTCAAGCTATATTACAAAACTGTGGTCATCAAGACAGTATGGTGAGATAAGGATCCCCCACATTTTTCATTTCTCTTACCCTTCCCCTCCCACCACTCCCCGTTATCTCTTTCCATTCAGGCTGCCACTAGCACAGTTCAGGAATGCATTCACTCTCACCATTAACTTTTATAATGGTGTCCTAGCTAGCTGACCTCTTCCCTCCCACCCNTTATAATGGTGTCCTAGCTAGCTGGCCTCTTCCCTCCCACCCCTCCATTCCTGTATTTCGACTTCCTAGCATTGTATTATGACACACACACCCCCCCACAAGCACTNACAAGCACTCAGGGGTCACTGGTAGGCTCTGAGGGAAACTCAGTTCTCTAACCTGCCCTTTGACGCTCCCTGGGATCTTGCCCTAACAATCATAGTTCCATGTGTGTCCTATAGAGCTGGCTGTTTTATTTTCTATCTGTGAAGCTGCAGTCAAAATCTTGGCATCATGGGGATGTCATTCATCCCCAGGAGCAATTTCTAGGCCATGCTGTGTAGACAGCAAGGTGGAATAGTTGGAATTCATTATTCTAAAAGGCCTGGATGAACTCGTCTCCAAATGGCTTTGTTTCAAGATAAGACTAAGATAATTTGGCAAGAAACCTTGTGAAGTCACCAATAATATTTTAGAAACTGCGAAATAGCTGTTTTCAGTGTTAAAAAAAATTCAGCTGAGTAAATTTGAAGATCTAATTCATTTTATTAAATGATTTATGAATGAGGCAGTATCCCATCAAGCAAGAAGAGGGGAGCTCTATTGAGCTAAAGAAGGGAAAGGTTTTTTTTTTTTTTTAAAGATTTTATTTATTTATTTGACACAGAGTGAGAGAGAGAGATTACAAGTAGGCAGAGAGGCAGGCAGAGAGAGAGAGGAGGAAGCAGGCTCCCTGCTGAGCAGAGAGCCCGACGCGGGCCTCGATCCCAGGACGCCGAGATCATGACCTGAGCCGAAAGCAGAGGCTTTAACCCACTGAGCCACCCAGGCGCCCAAGGGAAAGGTTTTTTAAAGGCAGAGGGCATTAAAAAAAGCAGAAAGGAATCTATTAGCAAGATACACGTTGTTTAGGCAAGGTTGCTTCAAAAGGAGAGCAGAAGCGGGGCTCTATCAGAAAATTCCCTAGTATTGAGCAGGGAATTCTTGTGGACTGAATAAAGGTGATATTCCAGGGAGGGGGGACTGGTTGAAATTGCACTTGGGTAAGGAATTAAGTCTTGGTTTACTGACTTGGGTCCTTAACCTTAGTGGCACCATTTTGGGCCTGTGGGTTTCTTTTGAGTGGTTACCCCCTTTTGATCAGACTCTCAGCTTAACTAAGAGATGTGATAAACATTTTAGGCCTTAGCACCACTCTCTATTACTGCTCTGAAGTTCTTGAAGTTTTTGTTGTGCCTTTTTCTGGTATCCATAGGTCATAATCTTTTTGCTTAACCTCTGATACTCAGGTCATAGCCTCAGATTCACACTCCTTCAAGTGGGTTATTTTCTTTGTTCCTTTGATTGTTCCTTAGATGTTCCTGTCTTAGGGAGAGCATTTGCTTGATGTATTGCTACATGTATCTCAAGCTTTTGAAAGAATACAATGCACTAAGAAGTTTATTATCATTACATGAGTAGGATAAATCCCAGTATTTGGAGTGCACTTTAGAGCCATGGTCCCCAAGACTCAAGCCAATCTAAATCAAATAAGCCAAAGAAAGACCCTGTGGAAGGAGTCACCTTCTTAATCCAAGCGACTTGGTCTGTGACCTTACCTGAGTTTCAGCGTCCTGACAAGTGTCACGTACAGGCACAGTAGGTGGTGTTGGCCACAGCCCAGACACTGCCTTCATCAGCTAGTAGAGTTAAGAGTTATTCCATTATCAAGAGACTTGAAAGATATTTGTTGGGCTGCTACTGCTTTAACAGGTTTTGCAGTAATTTTAAGAATTAAGAAGCAGTTCTTGACCCTAGCCTCATTTACATTTATCTCTAATCAGGGAAATAGGGACGTGTGAAAACGTGTGAATTCTGAATCATGGATGTCTTCCAGTAGGCCCTTTAAATTATAAATATAAATATAAATATATATATATTATTTGTTTATTTTAGGGTGGGGGGCAGAGGGAGAGGGATAGAGAGAATCTCAAGCAGACTCCCTACTGTGTATGGAGCCTCACGTGGATCCTGAGATCATGACCTGAGCCCAAATCAAGAGTTCAACTTGGTTCAACTGACTGAGCCACCCAGGTGCCCCTGGTAGGCCCTTTTAAACTCAACAATGTAAATTTAGGGGAGTCGACCAATGAGATGTCTTATTTTGTCTGTGAAAAGTTAAGGGGCACAGTTAGATTTTTTTCCTATCCTGAAATAAAACGTCTAAATTTCAGAGGTTGCCATGTTACAAGGACATGAGGATGACAAAAGTCTCGCAGTGAGGGGCTATTTTTGCAGAAGCAGAATGGACTTTACCCACATGAGCCACAGTCTTACAAATACAATATAAAGGCTTAGAGTTACTTTTATTGACAGTGCTGTCCATGTAATTTACATATCAAATAAGCCTAATTCGTTTAACAAGTTCTTTGGAATATTTTAGGTCAAAAAGACTTCACTTAGAATTTGATTTTAGGAAGTTAGTCAAAAATATATTTTTTAAAGATTTTATTTATTTTAGAGAAAGAATGTGCACCAGAGACACATGAGTAGAGGGAAAGGCAGAGGAAGAGGGAGAAGCAAACTCTTTGCTGAGCAGGGAGCCCAATGAGGGTCTTCATCCCAGGATCCTGGGATCAGGGCTTGAGTCAAAGGCAGCCAATTAACCAACTGAGCCATTCAACTGACTGAGCCACTCAGGCACCCCAGTCAAAAATATTTTTAAAAAAGATTTTAAAGCGCTTGCCTATTTTAAATAGGATCACAGATTACCAAAAAACTAATACTTAAAAGGTAAACAGAGTTTTAGTCTTACCCGAATGACACCAAAAGCTCAAGAAAACTTTGTCCTTTTAACAGAGAGAAAACCAAATTCTAATTGTGCACCAGCTTACTTTTGATATTAAAACCCATTTTTAAAAATAAATTTATCTTAACTAGGTTGACCACACGTGAAAGTTCCTGTTTGAAGATTATTTTTCCACAAACCTACAACTTTTTTCCAATTTTCCAATTCTGCATTCCAATTTTGTCCTTTGTTTTTTCCCTTCAAACAACCAGCCTCATTTTAGGGCAAAATTACTTTTTTTTCCCCCTTCACAAAAAATGTATTGAAAGAGGACTTTGGCTGCCTCCATTTTGACCTCAAACTTTCTAGTTGGCTTCTTTCCAACTTGTCTCTTGGCTCAGGCTGAAGACCCTGTGGGCAAAGCATCCCAGGATGGGAATGGAAACTACCCCCTCAAGCAATAGGGACTGCCCTAAGCTAGCAAGCTCCCCCCATGATTCACTTCAAGACAGTGGTTAAATTGACTTTCACTGCCCACCTGTACATATCCACCCACCTTTGCTCCACATTTCTTATATGTTATCCTGGAAGTATTTTTGGTGCTTGGAGACAGTCTCAGTTGTGAGTTCCCTGTCTTCCGGTGTTGGCCTCACTGAAATAAATTCCTTGTTTCACTACCACTCCTGTCTCTGCCTTTGGATTTTGTGAGTGGCCAGTGGCCAAACCTGGTCTGTTTGGGAAACCTGGAGCCAGGTGTTCGTGTGCCCCTGCACCCCGGCTATGCTATTTCCATTTCTCACACCTTTTGCTCCTGAAAACACATTGATCAACTTATGTTTAGTAATTAATGCTTTAGTATTTTGTCTTTTTTGGAAATGATCGAGATTTTATTTTTATTTTTTTAAATTTTATCTATTTGGCAGAGAGAAAGTGCGTAAGCAGAGGGAGAGGGACGGGGAGAGGCAGACTCCCTACTGAGTAAGGAGCCAGATGCGTTGTGGGGCTCACTCCCAGCACCCTGAGATCATGACATGAGCCCAAGGCAGACGCTTAATGATGGAGCCACTCGGTCTCCCCGACCTAGATTTTTTTTTAGGCTTTTATTTACTTTCAGTTAGTTAACATACAGCATTATACTAGTTTTACATGTACGATATAGTGAGCACTTGGATACATTATCCTGTGCTCATCCTGACAAGGGCACTACTTAATCCCTATCGCCTATCACCCCATCCCCCACCCCTTCCCCACTGGTAACCATCAGTTCTCTATAGTGAAGACTCTGTTTCTTGGTTTGTCTCTTTCTTTTTCCCTTTGCTCATTTATTTTGTTTCCTAAATTCCCCACATGAGTGAAATCATATGGTATTTCTTTCTCTGATTTAATTCACTTAGCAGTATACTCTTTAGCTCCATCCATGTCATTGCAAATGGCAAGATGTCATTCATTTTTATGGCTGAGTAGTATTCTGGTAGGGTTAGGGTTCTTTATCCATTCATCAGTCAGTGGACACTTGGGCTGCTTCCATATCTTGGCTATTGTAAATAATGCTGCTTTAAACATCGGGGTGCATGTATCTCTTTGAATTTGTGTTTTTGTATTTTTTGGGTAAATCTACAGTAATGTAATTACTGGATCATAGGGTAGTTCTATTTTTAACTTTTTGAGGAACCTCCAGACTGTTTTTCATAGTGGTTGTACCAGTTTGCATTCCCACCAAAAGTACAAGAGGGTTCCTTTTTCTCTACATGCTCACCAACACCTGTTTCTTGTGTCGTTGATTTTAGCCATTCTGACAGGTGTAAGGTGATACCTCATTGTAGTTTTGGTTCGCATTTCCCTATGATCAGTGATGTTGAGCATCTTTTCATTATCTCTTGGCCATTTGTCTGTCATCTTTGGAAAAATGTTTATGTCCTCTGCCCATTTTTTAATTGGATTTTTTGTTTTAGGGGTGTTGAGTTTTATAAGTCCTTTATGCATTGGGGTACTACTCTTTATCAGATATGTCATTTGCTAATATCTTTTTTCTTTCTATAGGCTGCCTTTTAGTTTTTTTTTTTTTAAGATTTTATTTATTTATTTGACAGAGAGAGAGAGAGATTACAAGTAGGCAGAGAGGCAGGCAGAGAGAGGAGGAAGCAGGCTCCCCGCCGAGCAGGGAGCCTGATGCGGGCCTCGATCCCAGGACCCTGAGATCATGACCTGAGCCGAAGGCAGAGGCTTTAAGCCACTGAGCCACCCAGGCGCCCAAGCTGCCTTTTAGTTTTGTTGCTTGTTTTCCTTCACTGTGCAGAAGCTTTTTATTTTGATGTAGTCCCCATAGTTTATTTTTGCTTTTGTTTCCCTTACCTCAGGGAACCTGTCTAGAAAAAAACTGCTACAGCCAATGTCAGAGAAGTTATACTGTCTGTGCTCTTCTAGAATTTTTATGGTTTCATTTCACATTTAGGTCCTTAATCCATTTTGAATTTTTGTGCATGCTTTAAGAAATTGGTCTAGTTTCATTCTTTTGCATGTTGCTGTCCAATTTTCCCAACACAATTTGTTGAAGGGACCTTCTTTTTCCCATTGGGTGTCTTTCTTGCTTTGTCAAAGATTAATTGACCATATAATTTTGGGCTTATTTCTGGGTGTTCTATTCTGTTCCATTGATCTATGTGTTCTTTTTGTGCCACTACCATACTGTTTCGATTACTACAGCTTTGTAATATAACTTGAAATCTGGAATTGTGATGCCTCCAGCCTTTTTTTTTTTCCCCCTCTAAGATTGTCTTGGCTATTTGGGGTCTTCTGTGTTTCCATAAAAATTTCAGGATTGTTCTAGCTTTGTGAAAAATATTCACGGTATTTTGATAGGGATTGCATTGAATGTGTAGATTGCTTTGGGTGGTATAGACGTTTTAACAATATTTGTTTCTTCTGTCCATGAGCATGGAGTGTCTATTTCTTTGTCTCGTCTTCAGATTTCTTTCATTAGTGTTTTCTAGTTTTCAGGGTACAGGTCTTTCACCTCTTCGATTAGGTTTATTCCTAGGTATCTTACTACTTTTATTGCAGTTGTAAATGCAATTGTTTTCTTAATTTCTCTTTCTGCTGCTGCTTCATTGTTGATGTATAGAAATGCAACAGCTTTCTGTAGACTAATTTTGTATCCTGCAACTTTACTGAATTCGTGTGTCAGTTCTAGCAGTTTTTTGTTAGTCTTTAGGGTAGTCTTTAGGATGTGGTAGTCTTTAGGATTTTCCATACATAGTATCGTGTCATCTGCAAATAATGAGAATTTTACTTCTTCCTTACCATTTAGGATGCCTTTATTTCTTTTTGTTGTCTGATTGCTATGGCTAGGACTTCTAATACTATGTTAAATAAAAGTGTTGAGAGTAGACATTCTTGTCTTGTTCCTGATCTTAAGGGAAAAGCTCTGTTTTTCCCAATTAAGGATCATGTTAGCTGTGGGTTTTTCATATATGATCTTTATTATGTTGAGCTATGTTACCTCTAAACCTACTTTGTTGAGGGTTTTTTCTTTTTTTTAAATCATGAATGGGTGTCGTACTTTGTCAAATATTGAAATGATCATATGGTTCTCATCCTTTCTCTTACTGATGTGAGGTATCACGTTGATTGATTTACAAATACTGAACTACTCTTGCAACCCAGGAATAAATCCTACTTGATCCTGGTGAATGATTTTTAAAAATTTATTGTTGGATTTGGTCTGCTAGTATTTTGTTGAGGATTTTTGCGTCTGTATTCATTAGAGATATTGGCCTGTAGTTCTTTTTTTGTGGTGTCTTTATCTGGCTTTGGTATCAGGGTAAAGCCTCATAGAATGCATTTGGAACTTTTCCTTCCTTTTCTGTTTTTGGAACAGTTTGGGAAGAATAGGTGTTAACTCTTCTTCAAATGTTTGGCAGAATTCCCCTGTGAAGCCGTCTGGTTCTGGACTTCTGTTTGTTGGGAGTTTTTTGATTACTGATTCAACTTCTTTGCTGATACTGGTCTGTTCAAGTTTTTCTATTTCTTCCTGTTTCAGTTTTCATAATTTATAGGTTTCTAGGAATTTATCCATTTCTTCTAGGTTGTCCAATTTGTTGGCATATAGTTTTTCATAATACTCTCTTATAATTGTATTTCTGTGGTATTGATGGTTATTTCTCCTCTCTTATTTGTGATTTTATTTATTTGGTTCCTTTCTCTTTTTGGTAAGTCTGGCTAGAGATTTATCAGTTTTATTATTTCAAAGAACCAGCTCCTGGTTTGATCAGTTTGTTCTTTTGTCTTTTTAGTTTCTACACCTTTTATTTCTGCTCTAATCCTTATTATTTCCCTCCTGCTGTTGGCTTTAGGCCTCATTTGTTCTTTTTCCAACTCCTTTAGGTGTAAGGGAAGGTTGTTTATTTGATATTTTTCTTGCTTCTTGAGGTAGGCCTGTATTGCTATAAATTTCCCTCTTAGAACTGCTTTTGTTGTGCACCAAAAAGGTTTTAAACTATTGTGTTTTCATTTTAATTTGTTTTTCTGTACTTTTTAAATTCTAATCTTTATTTAAATTTTTATCTATTTATTTGAGAGAGAAAAAGAGAGCGCAACAGACAGATGAGCACGGAGAGAGGGAGAGGGAGAAGCAGACTCCCAGCTGAGCAGGAAGCCTGGTATGGGCCTCGAACCCAGGACTCTGAGATCATGACTTGAGTCGAAGGCAGATGCTTAACTGAGTCACCCAGGCACACTTTAATTTCTTCTCTTATTTCCTGATTGACCTATTCGTTGTTTAGTAGCATGGTATTTAACCCCCATGTATTTGTAATCTGTACAGATTTTTTTTAACTTATATTTGACTTCTAGTATCATAGCATTGTGGTCAGAAAAGATGCATGATATGACTTCAGTCTTTTTTAATTTGTTGAGGCTTGTTTTGTGGCCTAATATGTGATCTATTCTGTAGAATGTTCCATGTGCACTTGAAAAGAATGTGTATTCTGCTGTTTTAGGATGGAATGTTCTGGATACATCTGTTAAATCCATCTGTTCCAGTGTGTCATTGAAAGGCATTGTTTCCTTTTTGATTTTCTGTTTAGATGATCTGTCTATTGATGTAAGTGGGGTGTTAAAGTCCCCTACTATTACTGTATTATTATCAATTAGTTCCTTTATATGTGCTGTCAACTGTTTTATGTATTTGGGTGCTCCCATGTTGGGTGCATAAATATTTATAGTTATGTCTTGTTGAATTGTTTCTATTATTATTATTATTTAGTGTTTTTCTTTGTCTCTTGTTACAGTGTCTTTTTTTTTATAGTCTGTTTTAAAGTCTAGTTTGTCCAATATAAGTATTACTACTCCAGCTTTCTTTCGACATTTGTTTGCACAAATGTTTCTCCATTCCTTCATTCAATCTGGATGTCTTAAGTCTAAAGTGAGTCTTTTGTAGGCAGCATATAGATGGGTCTATTTTTTTTATGCATTTTATCACCCTATATCTTTTGAGTGGATTGTTTAGTCCATTTAAATTCAAAGTAATTACTGATAGATATTTATTGCCATTTTATTGCTTGTTTTCTGGTTCTTTCTGAAGATTTTCTCTGATCCTTTCTTGTCTTTCTTTCATGGTTTACTGGTTTCCTTTAGTGATAATTTGGGTTCTTTCTCTTTATTCTTTGCATACCTATTAGTGGATTTTGATTTGTGGTTACCATTAGGTTTGTATATATAACATTTTTTGTATATAGCAGTCCATATTAAGTGGATGGTTGTTTAAATTTGAACTTATTTTTTAGTCCTCTCCTCCCCACATTTTAGCTATATGGTGTCATATTTTACATCCTTTTATTTTGTGAGTTCCTTGACTGGTATTTTACAAAAATATTAGTTTTTTTCCTGCTTTTGTATTTCCTGCCTTCATATTGTCACTTTTGGTCTTTCCACTCAGAGTCCCCATTAATATTTCTTGCAGGGCTGTTTGGTGGTCACAAACTCCTTTAGTTTTTGTTCATCTGAGAAACTCTTTATCTCCCCTTCTATTCTGAGTGATAGCCTTCCTGGATAGAGCATTCTTGGCTGCAGATTTTTCCCATTCAGCACTTTGAATATATCATACCACTTCTTTCTGGCTCCCAATATTTCTGCTGAAAAATCCCCTGATAGGCTTATGGGGTTTCCCTTGTATGTAACCGCCCTCTCTTGTCTTGCTGCTTTAAAATTTTTTTCTTTATAACTATGTTTTGCCATTTTAATTACAGTATGTGTTGGTGTGGATCTCCTTTTGTTGATGCTGGTGGGGATTTTCTGTGCCTCCTGGATCTGGATATCTGTTTCCTTCCTCAGATTAGGGAACTTTTCAGTTACTATCTGTAAATAAATTTTCTGCTCCCTTTTCTCTCCTTGTGGAACTCCTGTAATGCAAATGTTAGTACATTTGATGGAATCACTGAGTTCCCTAAGTATTGTCATTTTGCATATTTCTTTTTTCTTTTTGTTTAGCTTGTTTACTTTCCATTACTCTATCCTCTAGGTCATTAATTCATTCCTCTCCTTCCAGCCTGCATTCATTGCATCAAGCATGTTTCTTATTTCATTTATTGAGCCCTTTATCTCTGCTATGTTGTTATCTCTTTGTCAAGGGTTCGTTCATGTCTTCCACTTTTTTCTCAAGTCCAGTAAGTATCTTTATGGTCATTACTTTAAATTCTCTATCAGACATGTTACTTTTATCTGTTTCACTTAGATCTCTGTCCATGGCCCTTTCCTGTTATGTTATTTGGACAGATTCCTCTGTCTTCTCATTTTGTCTAAGTTTCTGTGCCTGTTTCTGTCTGTTAGGAAAGCCTGTTCTTGAGGGTAATGGCCTTAAGAAGAAGAGGTCCCGAAGTACCCTGCAGTGTAGTGTCTACCCAGGCCCTGCCACTTCAGGGAGTATCTCTGATATGTGCAGCATGTGGTCTGTTGTTGTGTCCTGGCCACTTTATCCTTCAGGCCAGTTGTCTACAGAGGCTTACTTTGCCTTGTGTGGGCAGTGTTTGGTGTCTGGCCTGAATGTGATGCATTTTAATAAGTTGTGCTCTGGTGCTTGTGAAATGAGACCTTTCACCACTGCCACTGGAACCAAGGTCCTGCAAAACTCCTGTCAGGAGATGATGTGCTGTGGGCAGGGGTTTGGGCTAGTCTTCTGGGGGAGGGGGCTTGTCATGTTGGGTCTGAGGCAGGCATTACTGGGAGGAGCAGTTCCAGCAGTTCCAGCAGTTCAGGTTGCAAGGGTCAGTGCTAGGCTAGTTCCCCCAGAGGTGGTTCGGTGTTTATGCTAAGGAGCAGAGGAAGGAAATGTCTCCACCAGTTCTTTTGTTGTTCCCAGAGGGGTCTCTCTGTGAGCTGCCTCTCTGGAACAGGTCGGAGATGAGCAACTAACCTCTTCATACTGTGCCCCAAGCACTCTTCAAATCACTGTTTCCGTGCTCTATGTCCTCAGACTGTCTGCCCTCTTTCTCTCCAAGAGCAGCCCCAGTGCCTCGGGGCTCTATCTGAACCAAACCCACTGACCTTCAGAACTCCAGGGTTTAAGCCCCACTGGTTGCAAAAACCCACAAAATTTAGCCCCTCTCACTTTCCACGCCAATTGCTATGGGGTTATGTTTTCTTCATGGGTCCCATGTGTTTGTCTATCTCTTGCCCTTCTCTGTAACAGCAGCTCCTGGAGTCGTTTGCCTCCCAAATCACACATTCACACTTCCTACCTTCTTCCATGTGGCCCTTCTCTACCTTTAGTTGTGAAGTTTGTTCTCCTAGTCTTCAGGTCAATTTCTGGGGTATTTAGGATGATTTGATAGTTAGCTAGTATGAGGTGAGCCTGGGGTCCTCATACTTCTAGAGATGATCTAGATATTTAATGAATTTAACTTAATTCATCATTTAACCTAACTCAGCAAAACTTTAAGGTTTTAGGTTACCAAAAATAAATTGGGAAAACTATTTAAGTAGATGTAAATATTGTTGAAAAGTTCATTTATAAACTTTTATCTCGTTTGTATCTAATTTATTTGTCCTTAATAACTGTTTAGATGACCTATAAAAACGGTATGAAACATTAGACAAAGTCAGCCATTATCCTAAGCTATTAATTTTTGTTGACAGATCTTGTAAAAAACAACATGAACTTATTTGGGGGCTAGTAAACTGAAGTAGAAAAAAAGTTTTATATTTAGTGTTGGTAACTGTAAAGATGTCATTTTAATTAAGCAATCAGCCTTAAAATATTGAATATTTTTTTCAAACCATGTGACCTTGAAAAATATTTGGGTTAGTTTCTTTCTGACAGTTTAAGAATGCCCAGTCCTTACAAGTGGTTGCCTTCAAACCAATTAAATAGAGCTCTTGTACAAATTAAATGTAGCAATACCACCCAGAGATAGAAAATACCACAGAGCTACAATACATAAATATAGACATACAGGAACATACAACCAAGAGCCCTTACAGCTTTAGGTTTTAAATTACTGCCATGAAGTAGGTACAGAATTTACTAGTTATAAAAGTTAGATCTCAGTTGTTTTTCTGGTAGACGAAACAAGAATATCAGTCTAGATGGCCAAAGCTTTTTTAGTATCTGTGAAGACACTTAAGATTTGAATTTCTTGGGCGCCTGGGTGGCTCAGTGGGTTAAAGCCTCTGCTTTCGGCTCAGGTCATGATCTCAGGGTCCTGGGATCAAGGCCCGCATCGGGCTCCCTGCTCAGCGGGGAGCCTGCTTCCCCCCCCCCCTGC